>JBBPBX010005486.1:30651-45013 GCA_038048925.1 Garcialebias charrua | reverse complement strand
ATGAAGTCACGGATCGTAACTTCAGCGTCCTCTCCCCCCCGCTCTAGTATCCCAGAAAAAAACAAGATTATCTCTCATACTTCTGCTCTGTAGATCCAGGATGAACTCTTTAAATTTCTTGTTTTCATCGGACATCCGCGTCACCTGCTCTGTAAAATTTTTGACGTTGCCCCGCAGTGCTTGGTTCTCTACAGCGAGTGACGTCACCTGGGCTTGAATGAACTCCAAGGATTCTCTGAGTTTTTCAAATTCTTTGTGCAAAATTTCAACTAAAAAAAGTCTAGCATCCAAACTACGGTAGATAGTTTTTTATCAATCGATTCTAATATCTCCGTAAAACTCTTCTCTGGGGACCCGGAGAACTCTCTGAACGCGTGCGTTTAGATATCTGTGTGGGCATGGTGTTGTCTTTTGTCTTACCCATCACAAAACTGTCAAAACACTGGTCCAGAGAATTCTCCAAGTCACTCACCGTCTCCTCATCCAGATTTTTGAATCAACAGTTAGAGGTTAATATGAACAGTATTTTTATGTTTAAAAATATACACATAAATGTTTTAATCAAAACATTAAATGTTGATTTAATTTAATATATTTGGCTTGTTTTACCTGAATTTAACCACATTTGTTTGCATTTGTTTGGCTTACATGTCTCCTGCCATGTAAAACGAAGCTTAGCTCTCACCTGACCTCAGCCTCAACCGCTTATCACCAGGTGCAAGTGTGGCAATATGCCCTATAGGCCTTGAACGCACCATAAGTGCTGAGATATGATTGGGTCTGGTGCTGGCTGCCTGTGTATAAAGGACCCTCCCTCATTGGCTGATCATACATCATTCTTCTTCCGGTTCAGAGATGGCGTTTGTGGCGTGGCACGCCAGTTGTAAATACATGCACGCTCTGATAGTGCGTTTAAGGAAGTTATATCGCTGATCTATCATCTCACAGCGGTGGTGAGTAAAGCCCTAGTTTCCTTCCTTCATTTTTTAAATGCTTTTAGATTTTAATTTTAATATTTATTTTTTAAGGACATATATTGCTGACCTATCATCTCACAGCGGTGGTGAGTAAAGCCTTAGTTTTCTTCTCGTTTTTAAATGCTTTTAGATTTTAATTCTAATTTATTTTTGTTAGCTACGGTTTGTCCTTGACCGTTTGTTTACCTGCGGTGCGGGTTGTCCTGACTGGCGTTTCACCTGGCTGGTCCGTGGGCTGTCGTCTTGTCATCCTGGCGCTGGTTTGATGCCCGCTGTTCCGGCCGGCGTTAGGCTGGCTGCACCTCCCGTCCTGTGTGGCTGATCGAGGCCGACTGAGGTTCAGCCCGGACTAATCGTCCTGGTGCCAGTGTGAGTGGCGTCTCCTGTGACGCTGTGGTTCTTCCAGGACTCTTTGAACAGCTGCGGCTCGATTAATCAAACATCTCTCAGGCGGTGGACGATTTGCCTATGAGGTTTTCCTTTTTTTTTTTTTTAATATTGTATTTAATTGCACTTTTATTGTTGCCTGGAGTTATAACTGCCTTTTTAACTGTGTATTTTTAAATTTAGGATTTTATTAATGAAACAATTGTGCAATTTATTGGTGTCTGTGTGAAGTGTCTCTTGCCTCATCTGCAACGGGTCTATGTGCCTTAAGGGTAATTTTAATAAAGTTTTTAACCAAATTCATTTTTTTAAAAATAGATTATGTATTTATTTATTTTTTAAACTAAAGTTGCCTACAGTATTTTTATCCATACCCGTCCGGCTACATTTGGCGTTTGTTGGTAGTTTTTGCAATTTTGAGGCTGGGACACTTTCACAGTTTTTTTATTTTTTGTGATCAAGCAGCAATTTAATTTTTTGGTTTTTGTATGTACGGTGTAATAAGGACAAACAGCAGCAGTTAATTTGTTTTTGAGCTTGTCATTTGTAGTGATGGAGAAAAAGCTACTGGTATTGAAGACCCTGGTAGCTCAATTAAGTGCTGATAATGAGAAGCTGCGTGCAGAGCATTCACCCTCCACCTCTAACCCCAGTGCTGGGCCGTCTTCAGCTTCTGCACTCCCCATGGCCCAAATAACTGAAAGGTTAGTGTTTGTTCCACGTGATCGTAAGTGCCCTATGTTTAGAGGATGGATGGGGATTAGTGTGAGCGAATGGGTTGAGGAGGTGCAGGCGTGTATGCGGGCATGAAATTTGTCAGCAGTAGATCAGGCTTTTTTCTTGTACGACTATTTAGAAGGAGAGGCTAGGGATGAGATCAAATATCGTTCTAGTCATGAACGAGAGGATCCGGCTAAGATTATTTTTATCCTCAAGGAGCTTTATGGATGTAATGAGTCACATGTTGCGTTGCAGGAGGCCTTTTTCTCCAGAAAACAACTGGAGGGGGAAACATTACAAGAGTTCTCCCTTGCTTTGATGAGCCTGATGGAGAAAGTAAAAGCACAGGCCCCTAGGGACATGCCTAATGTTGAAGCTATCTTGCATGACCAGTTTGTAGAGTATGTCCTTGATGGTGCACTCCGTCGTGCGCTAAAACAGTATGTTCGTCTGAAACCGGCAGCAACACTGCTTGATGTTAGAGGTGAGGCAATGAGGTGGGAATTAGAGGGTTTGCCAGCTAGTATGCGGAGCCGGAGTACTTCTCTGCCTTCAGCGCCCAGTTTTCAGTTTGCTGTGCATGGTGGGTCACCAGCTATTGCAAGCCCCACCCAAACAGAGGTTAATGAACTAAAAGAGCTTTTGAAACAACAACAGGAGCAGCTCAAACTGCTTACTCAAAGCATTGCCGTTCTCCAAACTGCACAAGAGCACAGCCGCTCCCCGCGTCGAGGTCCCATTATATGTCGACGGTGCCAACAGCCCGGACATATTGCTAGGGAATGTGGGGGGCCACATGTTGCTTTCCGTCAGCCATCTTTGTCAGGGCCACGTCAGGGGAGCCAGCTTCCGGAAAACTAGTACCCACTGAGTTGCAGAGCCACAGCTCAGGTGGGGCATCCATGGGCTCTACTAATGCTCTATGCGCAGCAGATGCACCTCAACTAATTGCTTCTTGTCCACATGTTGTAGTGAATATGGCTGGAGTGAAGGTGCCTTGCCTGGTTGACATAGGTTCAATGGTGTCCACCATTACAGAGGGCTTCTTTTCTGAATTCTTCAAGCCCTGGGGAGAAGATCGGTTGAAAGCCTGCCACTGGCTACAGCTAAAAGCAGCCAATGGTCTCCCTATTCCTTATATCGGCTATTTGGAAGTGTCTATTGAACTGTGTGGCAAGCTGGTGCCCCATTGTGGGGTGTTGGTGGTGAAAAATCCCTCTGATAGTGGTTTAGTTTCAGTTCCTGGTGTGTTGGGGATGAATGTCATAAATAAGTGCTATCAAGAGCTGTTTGGACAGCATGGTGATACTCTATTCAATGCTACCCCTGTGGTTTCATCTCCCAAACCCCTGGTTCATGCCCTACAGAAATGTCATGCAGCTGAAAGGTAGCACACACCTGAGCAGCCTAGTAAGGTTAGGGTGCGAGGCAGGAAGGCCTGCCGCATTCCAGGAGGTGTAATGAAAATTGTGCCTACCACTTACTGTGAGAAATACTCTGGCACTCCTGTCTTGTTTGAACCCTCTGAGTCTGGTTTACCGGTGGGGTTGTTAGCATCTCCTGCTCTGGTTCAAGTTGTTCGGGGGACTGCTTACATCCCAGTGACAAATGTGGGTAACACAGATGTGTTTGCTTTACCCTCGTACCACTGTGGGAACTTTGAATAGTGTTGGGGTGGTGAGTCTTCCAGCGGGTGTGACTGAAGTTCCATTTCTTGCAAATGTATCTTCTCAAACAGTTGCTGCTCCTATCGCGGAAAGGGTAGAGGAAATTGATTTAACATCTTTGTCTGCGGAGGAGCAGGGTCAAGTGCGAGCATTATTGGGTAAATACACTTCTGTGTTTGCTACTAATGATCAGGATTTGGGCTGCACCAACCTGATCAGCCATGACATTCCCCTTCTTGATGACATTCCCGTTCGGCAGCGTTTCCGTCAAATCCTTCCATCAGAGTATGAACTTGTGAAGGAGCACATAAACCAGCTTTTGGCAGCAAATGTCATCAGTGAAAGCTCCAGCCCTTATGCGTCACCAATTGTGCTTGTTCGTAAAAAGGATGGCAGCCTTAGGCTCTGTGTTTATTATCGTCAACTTAACATCAAGACACAGAGGGATGCTTTTCCACTCCAGCGTATTGAAGAGTCCCTTGATGCTTTGACGGGGGCCTGGTGGTTTTCCACTGTGGATTTGGCCAGTGGTTATAATCAGGTTCCTGTCACAGTAAGCGATCGCCATAAGACTGCCTTTTGTACACCGTTTGGGCTTTTTGAGTGGAATTACATGCCCTTCGGCCTATGCAATGCCCCGAGTACGTTTCAGCGTTTGATGCAGCGCATTTTTGGTGACCAGCAATGCCAATCTCTTTTGCTGTATTTAGATGACATTGTTGTGTTTTCATCCTCTGTGCAACAGCATTTGGAGAGGTTGGACGTGGTGTTGGGACGGCTTCAAAAGGAAGGCCTTAAAGCCAAGCTCAGTAAGTGCCATTTTTTCCAGCGGGAGGTGCACTACCTGGGTCACGTAATTTCTGACCAGGGAGTAGCCACTGACCCCGCTAAAATCGAGGTGGTAGCGAATTGGCCTGTACCCACCACAGCCACTGAGTTACGTTCCTTTTTGGGATTCGCCAGCTACTACAGAAGGTTTGTGGAAGGTTTTGCTAAGATGGCTGCCCCCTTGCATCGTAGAGCCGCAGAGCTGGCTGGTAAAATGTCTAAAAAGAAGGGTGCCCAGAGTATTGTTGGAGCTTGGACTGAGGAGTGTCAACAGAGTTTTGAGGCTATCAAGACCAAGCTCACGTCTGCTCCGGTCCTTGCTTATGCCGATTTCTCCCTCCCTTTTGTTTTGGAGGTGGATGCAAGCCATTGTGGTTTGGGAGCAGTCTTGTCTCAGGAACAGGAGGGGAGGATAAGACCCATTGCCTTTGCTAGCCGCGGGTTAAGACCTAGTGAGCGAAACATGTCAAATTACAGCTCAATGAAATTGGAGTTGTTGGGCCTGAAATGGGCCATGACAGAAAAATTTAGAGATTATCTTTTGGGTCATCGGTGTATTGTTTATACAGACAATAACCCTCTGAGCCATTTGGATACGGCTAAGCTTGGAGCAGTGGAGCAGCGCTGGGCATCCCAGCTTGCTTCCTTTAACTTTGAGTTGAAGTATCGATCTGCTAAGTCTAATCAAAATGCTGACGCTCTTTCTCGCCGGTCTTGGCCGGCTCCACTGGAAGTGACTTCGTTGGGTTCAGGTACTCTTGTGCCTCAGCCATTGCAGTTAGCTGTGCAGAGTGAGCAAACACCAGCCATCCAGTCCTCTGTAACTGTTTTTCCCTCTCTTACCTCTGATGATCTCTGTGCCCTCCAGCAGGCTGATCCGGTCCTTCAGGAAGTCCTTTTCTTTTGGCAAAGAAAAGAGCGGCCAAATCGTGATGAATGGCAAGGGCTTTCGTAGTCTGCCCTTGTATTGCTCAACCAATGGGATCGCTTGGCCGAATTGGATGGTTTAATGTATCGGCGAATATTTCGCCCAGATGGCGGTGGGGAAATGTATCAACTTCTCCTGCCAAAGGTCCTGATTAAGGACATCTTGACCCAGGTTCATCAGGAGAATGGGCACCAGGGGGTGGAACGGACCATGGCATTGTTAAGGTCTCGCTGTTATTGGCCGGGTATGTCACAAGAGGTAGCAGGTTGGTGCAAGACCTGTGAGCGGTGCCAGGTTGCCAAGGATAGCCAGCCACCTGCTCGGGGCTTTATGGGTCATTTGCTTGCATCAAAACCAAATGACATTTTGGCGATTGACTTTACGTTGTTAGAGCCAACTTCCTCTGGGTTGGAGAGTGTATTGGTGATGACTGATGTTTTTTCCAAATACACATTGGCTATCCCGACCAGAGATCAGCGCGCCTCTACGGTGGCACAGGTCCTGGTTACGGAGTGGTTTTCAAAATTTGGAGTACCAGCACGCATCCATTCAGACCAGGGCCACAACTTTGAAAGCACTCTGATCCAGCAGCTTTGTAGTCTGTATGGTATCATTAAATCTCGTACCACGCCTTACCATCCAGCTGGTAATGGGCAATGTGAACGTTTTAATAGAACGCTTCACAATTTGTTGAGAACCTTGCCCCCGTCCCGGAAACGAGACTGGAGTGCTTGTTTGCCCCAGTTGCTTTATGCTTACAACACCACTCCTCATCAATCAACTGGCAAGTCACCATTTTTTTAAATATTCGGTCAAGAACCACTTCTTCCAATTGATTTTTGTTGGGAAGAGTTCAAAAACCGGTCGCAGGAACTGTTCATGAGTGGGTCGAAGAACATCAGACTCGCTTGCAAATAGCATTTGAAGGTGCTAGACAAAAACTGAGGACTTCTGCAGAACGCAGAAAAACTCACCATGATAAGAACATCAAAGAAACTCCTCTTCACGAGGGCCAGCTTGTGTTGATCCGAAATTTGGGGAGTAAAGGTCGTCAGAAGACTCAGGATTTGTGGAGCTCAGTGACTCATATAGTTATGCAAGTTCCAAGAGAGGGTGGTGTTGTGTATTCAGTGGCACCAGTCCATGAACAGACCAGGGTAAGGAGGGTACATCGCTCTTTGCTAAAAGCCTGGATTGGGGCTGATGCACCTACCGGTAATCCAGTTTCTGTTTCTGTTGAAGGTGCATCTCCTGAGCATCACTCTAATTCAGATGACGAGCTGTTTTTGGAGGATGATTTGTTTTTGAGGCCATGGCCTCAGGAGCAGGTACCGCCTGCCCCGCCTGCTGCTGTGGTTTCTGATGCTCTTCCTGGGGTTTCAGGACATGCCGTGGCTCCTTCTGGCGTGACCGTGACTCAACCTACATCACTACCAGTTGTACCAGCAGCAGAGTCTGGTTCCAGCGAGGTGTCTGTGCGTAAATCGGCACGATCAACTGCTGGCCAGCATCGTAATCCATATCATCTTCCAAGGCCAGCAGTAAGACAAACACCTTCATCTAAGACCATGACAGCTGTATTTCGACCCTGGTGTTAAATTAGACCATCGTCGGGGCGTCAATGCAGTTTGGGGGGGTGGATGTGGCAATATGCCCTATAGGCCTTGAACGCACCATAAGTGCTGAGATATGATTGGGTCTGTGCTGGCTGCCTGTGTATAAAGGACCCTCCCTCATTGGCTGATCATACATCATTCTTCTTCCGGTTCAGAGGTGGCGTTTGTGGCGTGGCACGCCAGTTGTAAATACATGCACGCTCTGATAGTGCGTTTAAGGAAGTTATATCGCTGATCTATCATCTCACAGCGGTGGTGAGTAAAGCCCTAGTTTCCTTCCTTCGTTTTTTAAATGCTTTTAGATTTTAATTTTAATATTTATTTTTAAGGACATATATTGCTGACCTATCATCTCACAGCGGTGGTGAGTAAAGCCTTAGTTTTCTTCTCGTTTTTAAATGCTTTTAGATTTTAATTCTAATTTATTTTTGTTAGCTGCTGTTTGTCCTTGACCGTTTGTTTACCTGCGGTGCGGGTTGTCCTGACTGGCGTTTCACCTGGCTGGTCCGTGGGCTGTCGTCTTGTCGTCCTGGCGCTGGTTTGATGCCCGCTGTTCCGGCCGGCGTAAGGCTGGCTGCACCTCCCGTCCTGTGTGGCTGTTCGAGGCCGACTGAGGTTCAGCCCGGACTAATCGTCCTGGTGCCAGCGTGAGTGGCGTCTCCTGTGACGCTGTGGTTCTTCCAGGACTCTTTGAACAGCTGCGGCTCGATTAATCAAACATCTCTCAGGCGGTGGACGATTTGCCTATGAGGTTTTCCTTTTTTTTTATAGAATATTGTATTTAATTGCACTTTTATTGTTGCCTGGAGTTATAACTGCCTTTTTTAACTGTGTATTTTTAAATTTAGGATTTTATTAAACAAACAATTGTGCAATTTATTGGTGTCTGTGTGAAGTGTCTCCTGCCTCATCTGCAACGGGTCTATGTGCCTTAAGGGTAATTTTTAATAAAGTTTTTAACCAAATTCATTTTTTTTTTTAAATAGATTATGTATTTATTTATTTTTTAAACTAAAGTTGCCTACAGTATTTTTATCCATACCCGTCCGGCTACACAAGCAATCAGTCCTGAGCCTGGTTCTGTAGGAGGTTTCTTCCTGTTAAGGGAGAATTTCTATTCCGCTGTCTCCTTTGTAGGGGCCGAGACGGGGTAGAGGCAGTGCAGCCAACCCAGGACCTAAAAGTCCCATGCTCGAGCACCTGCACATCTCGTGGTGTCTCTGAGCAGGACACCCCATCCCCAGTTGCTCCCCATGCAC
Organism: Garcialebias charrua; assembly: GCA_038048925.1. NCBI lineage: Eukaryota > Metazoa > Chordata > Actinopteri > Cyprinodontiformes > Rivulidae > Garcialebias > Garcialebias charrua. The sequence goes on along the minus strand of JBBPBX010005486.1, from coordinate 36,631 downwards.
TCCCAATAGCTGCCCACTGCCCCACCTGGGGGTGGATGGGTCAAATGCAGAGAGACAATTTCACCATTGGGAACATACAATGGTGACAACACATAACACTTTATTCCCTGATGCATGCTCAATAATCCAGGTAAAAAAATCTAAAAAAAGCTAAGTCTGGTCCTCTGGACATTCAAAAAACAAAAACAAAGCAAAAAAATTGTAAAAAAGTTTTGTCTTTCGTCCGAAAGACTTCCTCAGTCTGAGCTGCTATATTCAGCTCAGTCTTATAAATAGCACAGTGGATCAACCAGTTTGTTGATGACAGCCAAAACCAGCTGCTCACATGATCAAGGAGGACCATCAGCCTAACGATGGATCATTAGCACCCTGATGGTTGTTTGATATTCACAGAGGGCTGAGTGATACTAGTAATAACAGCATTGTAAGAGGGGGGCAGTTGAACACGGAGGCCTCCACCTGATGTATGGTTTCATTTCACAAAGATGGTCTCCTTTACCCCTCTCTCAAACCATCGTTCCTCTCTATCAAGGATGTGAACATCTTCATCCCTGAAAGAGTGACCACTGGCGTGGAGATGAGTGTAGACCGCAGACTCGTCCGGCTACACAAGCAATCAGTCCTGAGCCTGGTTCTGTAGGAGGTTTCTTCCGAGCTGTCTGCTTTGTAGGGGCCGAGACGGGGTAGAGGCAGTGCAGCCAACCCAGGACCTAAAAGTCCCATGCTCGAGCACCTGCACATCTCGTGGTGTCTCTGAGCAGGACACCCATCGAGCCCATCCTGATGCTTTTTTCATCACGGCTGGTGATTTCAACCAAGCAGATTTAAAGAGTGTATTTCCAAAAACATACAGAAACATAAACTTTGCAACAAGAGGAAACAATACACTGGACCAAGTTTACACCACCATGAAAAATGCCTACAGAGCCCTCCCCCTCCCCCACATTGGTGCTTCTGACCATATCTGTGTTATGCTAAAGCCAGCATACAGGCCACTGGTGAAAGTCACAAAACCAGTCCGCAAGCAGATACGAGTGTGGCCAGAGGGGTCTTCAGAGGCACTCCAGGACTGTTTTGACACCACAGATTGGGGTATGTTCAAAGAAGCTGCTACCACAAACAACAACACATGTCTCCAGGAGTACTCAGACACTGTATGTTCATACATCACCAAGTGCATTGATGATGTAACCAACCTCAAAACCATCACTGTTCGGGCTAATCAGAAGCCATGGCTGACAGCTGAGGTTTACAGACTCCTGAGAGCCAGGAATGCTGCCTTCAAAGCGGGAGATCAGGTGGGCCTGAGGGCAGCCAGAAAGAACCTGGATCTGGGCATCAGAGAGGCCAAGGAGCAGTATTCCAGGAAAATAGCTCACCGTTTCAAGGACAGCAAGGATACACGCAGTCTGTGGCAGGGAATACAGACCATCACAAACTACAAACCACCCCCCCAGACCTGTGACAGCTCAACCTCTACGCTGAATGAACTGAATGAGTTCTTTGCTCGGTTTGAGGCAAGTAACAGCACACCTGCACATAAACTCCCCCCCTCTCCTGATGGCCAGGTGCTGGCGCTGTCCTCAGACAGCGTAAGGCGATCATTTATCAAGATTAACGCCCGGAAGGCCTCTGGTCCTGACAACATACCTGGTCGTGTGCTGAAGGACTGTGCAGGGGAACTCGCAGCGGTCTTCACGGACATCTTTAACATCTCACTGAGCCAGGCCATCGTCCCCACCTGTTTCAAAGCCACCACCATCATCCCTGTCCCAAAGAAGGCAACGCCCGCATGCCTCAATGACTATCGCCCAGTAGCACTCACCCCCATCCTGATGAAGTGCTTTGAACGGCTAGTCATGAAAAGCATCACATCTGTCCTCCCTGCCTCCCTGGATCCCTTCCAATTTGCATACCGACCTAATCGCTCAACCGACGATGCCATCTCCTCTGCCCTCCACACAGCTCTCACACATCTGGACACGAAGGACTCTTATGTTAGAATGCTGTTCATCGACTTCAGCTCGGCATTCAACACCATCATCCCCCAACAGCTCATCCATAAACTGGACAGTCTGGGGCTGAACACCTCAATGTGTAACTGGCTGCTAGACTTCCTGACCGGGAGACCACAGACAGTACGGATCGGGAGTAACACATCTAGCACCATCACATTGAACACAGGGGCCCCACAAGGATGTGTGCTGAGCCCCCTTCTATTCACCCTGCTAACACACGACTGCACACCATCGTACAGCTCCAACCACTTCATCAAGTTTGCGGACGACACAACAGTGGTAGGTCTCATCAGCAACAACGATGAGACGGACTACAGGAACGAGGTGAGCCGCTTGGCCTTGTGGTGCGGACACAACAATCTCACTCTCAACGTGGAGAAGACAAAGGAGATTGTTGTGGACTTCAGGAAGAGGGATGCACAACATGCCCCTCTGACCATCAACAGCACCGCAGTGGAGAGAGTGGACAGCACCAAGTTCCTGGGAGTGCACGTCTCAAAGGACCTGTCCTGGAGCAGGAACACTGCAGCACTGGCCAAGAAGGCTCACCAGCGCCTCTACTTTCTCCGCAAGCTGAAAAGGGCTGGAGCTTCAACCCCCATCATGTGCACCTTCTACAGGGGTGCCATAGAAAGTGTCCTGACCAGCTGCATCACGGTGTGGTTTGGTGCATGCACTGCATCATGCCGCAAGAGCCTCCAGCGCATCGTGAGAGCAGCTGAGAAGATCGTCGGCACCTCCTTGCCCTCACTGCAGGACTTACACAGCAAACGCCTCACTCGGAAAGCCCACTGCATGGCAGGTGATCCCACACACCCACTACACAGCCGCTTTAGACTGCTGCCATCAGGGAGGAGACTGAGGAGTCTCCAGGCTCGATACCAGCAGACTGAGAGACAGCTCTGTTCATCAGGCAGTCAGAATGCTAAACACTCTGCCTGCTCTGCCTCCCCTCCCATTTGAACTGCCTTAACACAAAAAACTTTCTCACACATTACCACTCAACACAAAGTTTTTAACACTGGACTCTGTGTCATCAAACGGGTTATTCACTAAACTCTCGGTCATGTGCTCATTCAGTTTGCACTACTTCTCATATTTGCACTAATGTTTGTATTACATTACTGCCTATAGTCATACTACTGTTTACATTCACTGTTTACATTTATTAATACGGTTTACATTTATTACTACTGCTTTACATTTATTACTACTGTTTACATTTACACTACTTTTATATACACTACTGCAGATACATATACAGCATTCTCTGACTAGCCTTATCTAAGGATGCCAAATGTGCCTTATGTGCCTCACTGCATATGCCACTTTGCCTCTATACCAACATCAAATACCTCATACATATACTGTGTACATTAACTTATATGCTGCTGTGCCACTCTTTGCAAATGTCAATGCTAGAACCTTCAGTTTATTTTATAGATATACTTTTTATACTTTTTATACTACTATGCAAAAACTCAGGACAGTATTACACTTTTATTATTTCATTTTATGCTTATGTTCATTGGGTGTTTGGTGTTTTAGGGGTGTTTGGTGTTTCAGTGTTGGTGTAAATTTTCATACTTTTATACTATTATGAAAAAACTCAGGACAGTGTTACACTTTTACTATTTTATGCTTATGTTTATTAAATGTTTTAGTGTTTAGTGTTTAGATGGTTACTGTTGCACCGAGGGACTGAGAGAAACGCAATTTCGGTCCTGTGTATGTCCTGTACATATTGCAGTTCTGACAATAAAGTTGACTTTGACTTTGACTCTTGACCTGATGATGTTGATCCTCTGTGCTGGGCCATCCTTTTGGCTAGTGGCTGTTTAGTTTCCCCGATGTAAGACTGATCACAGCCCTCCTGACACTGAACAGCATACACAATATTACTCTGTTTGTGCCGGGGGACTGGATCTTTGGGATGAACCAGTCTTTGCCGTAATGTATTTTGGGGTTTAAAAGCCACTGGGACGTTGTGTTTAGAAAATAAACGTCTCAATGTCTCTGAAACTCCCGCAACATACGGAATGACCACTGGTCTGGGTCTGGGTTCCTTCTTTTCACCTGATGGCTGGCTGGAGTCCTGTTTGGGTTTCTTCTCTGCTTTCAGGAAGGCCCAGTTAGGATATCCACATTTCTCTAGAGCCTGTTTTGTGTGTGATTTCTCCTTCTGTCTGGCTCCTGAGTTAGTGGGGACGCTGTCTGCTCTGTGGTACAGAGTCCTGATGACTCCTAACTTGTGCTCCAGAGGGTGATGGGAGTCAAACTGTAAATACTGGTCTGTGTGGGTGGGTTTGCGGTACACCTCAGTTTGCAAATTTCCTCCATCAGAAACTGAGACCTCACAGTCCAAGAAAGCCAACCTGCCATTTTTTACATCTTCTCGTGTGAACTCTCGGGGCGGCCGTGGCGTAGTGGTAATGGCAGTTGTCCCCTGATCGGATGGTTGGAGGTTTGAATCCCGGTTCCCCACACCATGTGTCGTTATGTCCCTGGGCAAGACACTTAACCCCAAGTTGCTCCCGGTAGGACAGGATGGCGCCTTGCTTGGCAGTCTACCGCTACCGGTGTATGAATGTGTGTATGAATGGGTGGATGGTTGGTATTGTAAAGCGCTTTGGGGCCCCTCATAGGGGGCTGGAAAGCGCAATATAAATAAGCTCCATTTACCATTTACCATATTTATCCACAGAATTGATGTGATCAGTGAAATGTTGGACTTCCTGAGATTAAATTTTAACCCAGGTGTCGTCAACATACCTGAACCAATGACTTGGTGGTGTCCCTGAAAAGGACGTCAAAGCTCTCTTTTCTACCTCCTCCATGTACAGGTTGCAACAATAGGAGAGACTGGAGACCCCATAGCACACCCATGTTTCTGCCTATAATATTACTCCCCATAAGTGAAGTAGGTTGACTGCAGGCATAGTTTCAAGAGTTGACACAGTTGTTCTGTGGAAAGCGTGATCCTGCTGTTCAGAGTGGTGTCTGATTTTAACCTTAAACAGACCACCTCTACTGCCTCATCAACAGGAATGCAAGTAAAGAGTGATGTAACATCAAAAGCGACCATTGTTTCACCAGTCTCCATGATGACATCCCTCACCTTATCCATGGTTGATCCATTGTGAGAGGGTGCTATTTATAAGACTGAGCTGAATACAGCATCTCAGACTGAGGAAGTCTTTCTCACGAAAGACAAAACGTTTCTACAATTTTTTTTGTTTTGTTTTGTTTTTTGAATGTCCAGAGGACCAGACTTGGCTTCTTTAGATAACACTTTATTATTATTATTATTATTATTATTATTATTGTTGTTCTTGGGAAACTGCCATGAAGTGAAGATTCAACTTATCTGCTGGCTTCCTTAGAGAACACTACTTGACTTCTTTTTATGTATATGAATTATTCTGGACAGTGCCCTGAGACAACTTCTGTTGTGAATTGGAGCTTTAGAAATAAACTGAATGTCAGGTTCCTCTGGTGTTAGACCCACGTGCAGGCGAGTGAACGAGGCAGGAGTTGTAAAACAATAATAATTTATTTTAAACAACAAAACAAGAAGCTGTCAGGGCAGCAAAAAACTCACTCTGGCAAAACTGGAGCAGAAAACAGGTGAGGACATCAGAGTGGTGAGGAGAGGACTGAATTGTCTGTGTGAACAGAACAATGACCGGACAAACAGTGGAGGAGAGGAAGGCTTTTTATAAGGCAGAAAGAGAGTGGGTAATGAGTTCAGCTTGGCTGGTGGCTGATGAGACAGGTGTGAATGATTAAGGCTGAGGGCTTGAGCACAGAGAGACAGACTGAGGAGTGAGTGGGAAATGACAGAGACTGAATGAGATACACAGAAAAGAGAAATCACAAAGCTTAGAATAACAAAAGTATGACAGGAGGGGAAAACACAAATAAACATAAAGAAACACAGACAGGGACAGAGCCTGACAGAA
>JBBPBX010005486.1:14735-30600 GCA_038048925.1 Garcialebias charrua | reverse complement strand
GGAGGTTGAGGAGCATCAAATGTAGAACCACTAGACTGAGGAACAGCTTCTACCCTGAGGCTGTTAGACTCATGAATAAATAAATAATAAGAATAATCACTGCAAAATATCACATCATGCTGATGCTGATCTGTTTCTTGTTGCTGTGTTCATTTGTGACCATCTGCTCATACAGACTCATGTTCGTGCTGCTGTTTATAATGATGTTTTTCTATTACATTAGTGCTTAGTGTATTTTTAGTTGATGTTTTTCTTAGTTATATCCTAGATGTTATTACTGTTTTTCTCTTACATTTTGTTGTTGGATGTAACTGGGACCCTGTGTACATAATCTCGTTTCATCACATGTACCACATGCGGTGCAAATGACAATAAAGATTCTCTGACTCTGACTGGTCACGTTGAGGACTTGACCATCATTTTACTGGCCCGTTTGTGACATTGTTTATTCATTTTAAACGTATTCAATATTTTGGTGGGTCTAAGGTTTAAGGTTGAGAACTGAGTTTCGTTACAAAATTCTATTTAGGGTTTCTTAAATTTTCAGGGGTGCTAAGTTAAAATTTAGGGGTGCTCAAGCACCCCCCAAAAGAGGCTAAAATTGCTACTGATCCTAACGGCACCTTTCAGTCTGTTTTGAAGCTGGGTTTCCTGAGCTATCCTTAGTTTTGCTGCTGCAGGTTGAGTCTGCTGGAGGACAAACTGTCTTGACTCTCTGTACCGTTCATGTTTGTTTTTGTAGTTATTATTAACGTGTATGTTGTCAACACCTGGACCAACATCTGTTTCTTGTCTGTCCTCTCAGCCAGTCGAGGCACACGGCTGCCCCTCCTGGTTCTGCTCCACATTTCTACCTGCTTTCTTTCTGCCGTCGCCTTTGTGCTGATTAGGATGGGTGACTGCGATGAAGTGAAGATTGGACACAATCTGCTGGCTCCCCTAGAGGAATACCTTTTAAATAGTTGGCATTTTATAATGTTTATGCTTTTTACAGTGCTCTAAGATTACTTCTGTTGTGAACTAACACTATATAAATAAAGGAAGTTGAATAGAAACTTTGCTGAGTTACTGTGTGAATGTAGCCTGGTTAAAACCAGACCCTTGTCCTTCACTTCGCTTCGTACTAGGGTCTGGACTTTCTCCATTGTGAAACGATTCTTGCTGGAGGCGTGGCCTCTGCTGAGGAACAAAACCATTGGATCTTAGAAAAATTTTGAACAGGGAAAAGCATTCTGCTCCCTCCCCTCAGAGCCATATATGGCTGCTCCCCCGTGCTCTGTTAAACTTGACAACTGCTCCGCCTCCTGCAGCTTTTTCTCTCGCTGCCGGCTGCCGCGCTGCATATTCTGTGTTTATATGTTAATAAAACGTTTTAATAAAATAAAATAAAACCATGGATCGCTGGTCCAGCTCACCAGGGGCCTCATGTATCAACCATGCGTGCGCACAAAAACATTGCGCACGTCACTTTCCACGCAAAGTGGCGTATGTATCAAATCTGATATGAACGGGAATACCTGCGCATGCACGTACAAATCCACGGATGCTCCCCTGCTTGCGTACGCACGTTTCTGTGGTTATATTTCCTTTGGCGACACTTACAGGTGCCGCTGTGAAACTGAAGCCCCACAATCTGTGGTTGACTTTAAGAGCGGCTTGAAGACCTTTCTTTTCAACCGAGCATACTTTACTCCTCATGATTCTACTTTTGATCTTAGTTGATACTGTTGTTGATTTTAATTGTTTTATTATTTGTCTTATTGACATTCAAATATGTTGCACCTTGTAGCACTTTGAGATTTCCATTAATGAAAAGTGCGTTATAAATTGAATTCATAATTATTATTATTATTATTATTATTAACTGTTCATGATGTGAAAATGATTAATATTCCCTCCAAACACACGATTAACAAGTATTACATCCACATGACGCAGTGAAATAAAGCACGCGCAAAGTTGTGCCAAAAATAAATTTAACAGGAACGGATTCATTCAGCCTTACTGGAGGTTATAATAAATAGTGTAACACGCAGAGCATTTATTTAGAAACAGATATAATTTTCCGATCTAGGATATGGCTTATCAGCCGTTTTCAGAAATAATAATTTTTCAGTTTGGCACTGCTGCGCTCTGGGGAGCCGTGCATCACGCGTGCATACAGAAGCAGCGGTCAAACTGTTCCCGAGCTATGAGGGAGCTGCAGGTCGATCGGGACTGCAGTCCAGTCCACACAAAGCCGGATCATGTCCAATAGAATGGTCTCATCCATATGATTCCAAAGGCTGAGTGGTCGCGCTTTGGAGCGCGCGCGCACCCTCACCGGTGTCGACACGGCAGCTGGAGGTGTTTCATTATCTGCGTTTATTGTAGATTCCCCCAAAATGACACGTGAAAGTACACCTTATATAACTTGTAGGAGAGTAAAAGCTTCACAGACAGACTGCGCACAGGGCTGCGGAGGGAGCAGCGTCTGGAGACGCCAACATCACGTGATGTCATGAAATGTCTCCACCAAGACGCACAGACTCGTTTCTTCACATCATCTACATAAACAAAGATCTATGTTCTAGCAAACATCCAAGTAAGTTCCTCTGTGTTTACAGTAATTATGGTAATAAACTCGTGCGCAAAGTTAATATTTCCACACAGAATGAATGAATGAGCCGGTTCGCGCACCACAGCAGGGTGCGCGTACCGACACACAATCACTCGTTCTTTGCATGATGAACACATTTTATTACTATTCTTACTTAGGATGTTTGTCCTCACTCATATTATATTAAATTCATTATATTCCCGAATCTAGAAATCATTTCTGATCGCGCAGGGATCAAACAAACATGTCCTTCACACATGCAGGAAGTAATTTGCATCTGTTTAACATATGTAAATGAAGGCGTGTCAGGGGAGGTGTCTCACGTGCGCTCAGTTCCACGTCAATTGTGTTGTACATAAGGAATGTGCGTGGATTCAGGTGTACGCACAGTTTGATAATTCTGGATTTTTTTGTGCGTGGACACTTTTCTGGATTTGTCCGTACGTGACTTTTCAGTAAGAAATCTACGCAAGTCTTTGTACATGAGGCCCCAGAAGACCAGGAAATCTGATGGGACTCGGGTAGCAACGTAAAACCCGAGTTTAATACTCTCGTGACAACCTCAGTCATTTCCTTGTTCATTTCACTCAGCGGAGGGAGAGGAGGAGGAGGAGGAGGGAGGAGGGAGCGATTACTTGACTTTTGGGGAAAAAAACAAAAGAAAACTCCAGATAAGGGATTAAGAAGGGGAAATTAATACATTTGTGTCACATATAAAACAGTCCTGCATCGCTTTGCATCGCTTTGAATGAGAACATGCGGCTGCTCGCTGGCTGCGCTGGGACAGGTGGGGGCGTGGGTTAGGGGCCAAAAACTCCGCCCCTTCTGTTCTCTGATTGGTCCGGTCAAAAATCTACCGGAGAAATCGTTGTCTATGAGAGAAGTCCCAGACTGAGCAGTGAAGGGAAATGAGAATTGAGCGGAGCTGTGCAGGAAGGCGAGGGCCAGGCTAGTGTGAATGCTTTTACAGCATTCATTCATTCATTCAACCTTTATTTATACAGGCTAGCCTCGTTGAGTCACGGGGACTCATTTACAAGAGGGACCTGTCTCACTCACACCAAACAACCATCCACTCTCACACTCACACCTAGGGTCAATTTAGAGTCACCAATCAGCCTAACAAGCATGTTTTTTGGTCTGTGGGAGGAAACCGGAGTACCCGGAGGAAACCCACGCATGCACGGGGAGAACATGCAAACTCCACCCAGAAAGGCCCCGGACCGGGATTTGAACCGGCAACCTTCTCGCTGAGAGGCAGCAGCTCTACCAGTTGTGCCACCGTGCTGCCCGTACAGCAACTATTGATATCCATGTTTTAGTATGTTTTTCAGCAAGTAGCTTGTTTCACAAAGTTTGTGCTATTACAATTCATATGTGAAAACATTCAACTGATTCAGAACATTCCGGCTATGCCTTTTGGTATCAGTTCAAATTTGTATTTTTTTTAGGCCATGTTTTTCTCATTGAAAACTCATGGAGCTCTCCTCATTCTTCAAACCCTCAGCTTTTTTTCTGTTTCTATAGCACTTCTATGGCGTTTCCCCATTTCCAGCCTTCTTATCTCCCTGTCCTTTGCACTGTTTCCAACCTTTATGTTTATGGCCCCTGAGTTACGATGTGTGTGTTCCCAGGAAGGAGTGGACAGAAGGTGAGACACAGATACAAACAAGGAGTGAATAGCAGCAACAGGACAGTTGTACTTTTCACAAGATTTTTTCTTCACATCTGGTATGTACACTTTCCATCTGTTGCCCAAACTGGGCTACATGCATGTGTGTGCATGTGTATATGGATGTTATAGCCTTTTTCTTTATAATAACTGGGGAAATCCCAAACACTGAGCTGTTTGTGAGTCAGCAGGTGATCGTAGCCCTGACTGTAACGCCACACTTTACTTTTAGTCTGTTTTTTAAAATCAGTTTATGAAATATGCTGTTATTAAAACAGTCAAGTTTTCATCAGTTGTTCTTTGTTTTACCATTTGAATGGTTTTTATGGTTATTTTTTGTACAAAAAACACATTTAATTTATTTTATTAAACCTGTTGCTGAAGGCAAACATGTTTTGAAGATTTACTGGTGTGTGTGTGTGTGTGTGTGTGTGTGTGTGTGTGTGTGTGTGTGTGTGTGTGTGTGTGCTTTTCCAAAATAGCTCTATATCTATATCAATATATTTCCTAGTTCATTAAAATATAGTAAATGAACTGTAGTTGTAGTTGGGGCGGCTGTGAGCAGTCGTCCTCCAATGCAAGAGTTGGAGGTTCAAATCCACCAGTAGTCACATGTTGAAGTATCCCTGGGCAGGACACCGAACCCCTCATTTCCTTTGATGTGTGTCCCATCAGTGTATGAATGTGATCTAAAAGAACTGATTAGTTTCTTTAGAATGATTTGTTCAATTAGCTTTGTAGAGATCTAGTAGTGTGAGTATCTTGATAAGATAGAAAGGTGCTATATAAATACAGTCCATTTACCATGTACTTATATAGCACATGTTGTCTTATCAATATACCCAAAGCACAATTTGTGCCGTCATTTACCCATTCATACAGCATTCTATTAGATTTATATAAAAAATAATCACAGCTTTAGATCACATTCATACACCGATGGGACACACATCAAAGGAAATGAGGGGTTCGGTGTCCTGCCCAGGGATACTGCAGCTACTGCTGGTGGAATTGAACCACCAACTCCTGCATTGGAGGATAACTGCTCTAAACACTCAGCCACAGCTGCCATCTAAAATATAGTAGATTTTAATGAAGCTTCTAGGAACAAAATCATTGGGTGTACAAAGTACAACAGACTAGTTTTTGGAGTCAGTTTGATTCAATATGGCCGCCACAGACAACTGACCACAACAATGACTCAATCCTATCTACAGATACTGAGCTAAGGTTTGGAGTGGCGGAGCCCCAACGTGTAAATGTATTAACTATTTAAAGTCAACTTTGTTTGTCTGTTAGAAAAATATCTCCCAAATCACTGGACCAATTTCAATGAAATTTTCAGGAAATAATCATTAAATGTAAAAGAATCAAACAGTTTTAGAAGCTGTTTGATTTTTGGAGTCATTACAATTCAAGATGGTCGTTAGAGACATTTATAATAATAATAATAATAATAATAATAATAATAATAATAATAATAATAATAATAATAATAATAATAATAATAATGTGTTATGTGTTGACATCATTTTATGTTCCTATGAAAAACTGGCTCTCTGCATTTAACCCATCCAGCCCCAGGTAGTGCAGTTGACCTCAGAAAACACAAAACTGACCATAAATTAGTCTGTTTAACAAGTTTTGTGCTAAAGTTTCATGTGGTAGTATCTAAAAAGCACATATTCTGAGTGTGACATGTTGTGAGATGGTACACTACATTTTTTTCAAGGTTTGGCTAAAACAGCCACAGCTCTGTCATTTTGCAACAAAAGAAGATCTTAATATAAACTATGGCATGAAATCTGGTGGGTGATGTGCACATGTTCAAGGACAGGTGGGCCTCTTTCTTGTTCAATCAGAACTGTCATCAGGGTGTGGTGAAGTGTGGGTTAAAGTCCTTCTCATGATGTGGAAACACTCTGAGCCCAGTAGGTGCACAGTTTGTGGCTTCATCCTTTAGATGGCGACAGAGATCTAGGATTTATTGAAGTGTCTCTGTGTGTGTGTTGTGTGTGTATGTTACACTATGAGGCCCATTTTTCCAACTTATACCTCATTGTGAGGACCAACTGCTCCTGATGGGGCCCAAAGCCCTGCTCTCATGAGAAGAAGTGCCGTTGGTGGGTTAGGGGTTAGGTTTAGGACTAAGGTGTGAATTGAGGATGAGTTAGGGTTAGGTATGTACTGGTAATGATTAGGGTTAGGTATGTACTAGTAATTGTTAGATTTTAGGGTTATTTATGCACTGGTAATGGTAAGGTTTAGGGTTAGTTATGTACTGGTAATAGTTAGGGTTAGGTATGTACTTGTAATGATTAGGTTTTACATTTAATAATGTACTAGTAATTGTTAGGTTTAGGGTTAGGTATGTACTGGTAATGGTTACGTTTAGGATTAGGTATGTACTGGTAATGGTTAGGTTTTACATTTATTAATGTACTAGTAATTGTTAGGTTTAGGGTTAGGTCAGTACTGGTAATGTTAGGTTTAGGGTTAGGCCAGTACTGGTAATGTTAGGTTTAGGGTTAGGTATGTACTGGTAATGTTAGGTTTAGGGTTAGGTATGTACTGGTAATGTTAGGTTTAGGGTTAGGTCAGTAATGGTAATGTTAGGTTCAGGGTTAGGTATGTACTGGTAATGTTAGGTTTAGGGTTAGGTATGTACTGGTAATGGTTAGGTTTTACATTTATCAATGTACTAGTAATGGTTAGGTTTAGGGTTAGGTATGTACTGGTAATTGTTAGGTTTAGGGTTAGGTATGTACTGGTAATGTTAGGTTTAGAGTTAGGTCAGTACTGGTAATGTTAGGTTTAGGGTTAGGTATGTACTGGTAATGGTTAGGTTTTACATTTATCAATGTACTAGTAATGGTTAGGTTTAGGGTTAGGTATGTACTGGTAATGTTAGGTTTAGAGTTAGGTCAGTACTGGTAATGTTAGGTTTAGGGTTAGGTATGTACTGGTAATGTTAGGTTTAGGGTTAGGTCAGTACTGGTAATGTTAGGTTCAGGGTTAGGTATGTACTGGTAATGTTAGGTTTAGGGTTAGGTATGTACTGGTAATGGTTAGGTTTTACATTTATCAATGTACTAGTAATGGTTAGGTTTAGGGTTAGGTATGTACTGGTAATTGTTAGGTTTAGGGGAAGGGTCAGGTTTAGGTTATACTGTATAAAAGAATGGAATTCAATGCAAAGTCCCTGTAAAGATAAAAAGACAAACGTGTGTGTGTGTGTGTGTGTGTGTCTCGGTAAAGCTGCCAGACTAAAAACTGGCTCTGTTGTGGAACATCTTGTTTTCTGGTACCTGCCAAATCAAATTCTTGCTGGAAGCTTCTTCATTTTCATGAATCTTTTAATTTATTTAAACTTCTCAATATGCTTTCATGAGCATATCCTGAAAGTATTCTGTTATTCATTTTGCTTATCTGTTTAGAATTAGTGCTCATTCAAACACACTGCCAGGCACAGAGAGACAGTTCTACACAGAAATAATGGAAGATGGTGTGTTCTCACCCACAGTGCTCCTCCTACCTCACCAAGTGTGATGCTCAGGCATGGGAATGATAATGTTCTCCTGTGATTGGCTCAGAGTTTCAAAGAGCCCTCCCTTTCTGAGGCCTTGGAGAGAGTTCACTGTCAGACTTGTTGTTTTCCCTGGGAGTTGCAGCAAAAGGGAGAGCTGCTGTCTGCTCGGCGGAGCTGTCTTAGCTTTGTCCTTCATCCGTGAGTGCAGCTGACTGACCAACATGTGGACTGCAGGTCCACAAACACAGCAGGTTGGTCATGTGTGTGTGCTCTCTTCTAGTTGTGTCCACAAGGCTTTTGGTGTCTGTGTGACACTCCTTGGCTTTGGGTTGTCCTTTGGATCAAATGCCTTGTGATGAAGAAAAGTCCATTATTGTTGAGCAAACCTAAATCTAACAGTGTCCGTTTGATTTCATGGACAGAGATTTGAAGTGTGAATGTCCTTTGAGAGTGAAGCTGTTTTTTTAAATAATGAAGTTCAACAGCTAGTGTATTACTTGTTCCTAAAGCCTGCAAAGGAGTGTGTGTGCATGTGTGTGCATGTGTGGGGGTGTGTGCTGGTCTTTTTCATAGCCTGTTGGAAAAGTTTGTTGCTGTGGCTGGAAAGGAGACATCCCCTCTCCCACTTTCATTTGTTGTCTTTGTAACACACACACACACACACACACGCACGCACGCACGCACCCACACACACACGATCGTGTGGTGTGGGAGTGGAAGAGGCAGGACTTTCTCTGTAGTGTTGCTACTGACAACATTTTTGTTGAAATGCAGATGAAAACGTTTTTGACCAAGTTATCTTGAATTTGGGCTGAAACCTCATCCCTCCAAAAGTTGGGGTGTTGTATAAAATAAACTTAAGAACAAACTGCAATGATTTGAAAATTTCAAACGCACGTTTTATTCACAATGGAACATAATGTAAATATCAAACATTTAATTGAAGAAACAAAACACTTTTTGGTGAAAATTTGATGCCATCAACTCCTCTAAAGAAGTGGGACAATCCCAACAAATGGCTGTAAATGTGAGTAAAATGAATAGGAAACAACTAGAGGAGCATTTAGCTTCTTTTTTATTTATTGATTGGCAACAGGTCAGTAAGAGGGTGGAAAAAAAAGAGCATTTTAGAGAGGCTGAAGCTTTCAGAAGTAAAGATGGGCAGAGGTTCACAACTCTGTAAAAGCTGTGCCAAAAAATAATTTTCTTTTTGAAAACCACAAATGCCAGCTTACAGTTCAAAAGCCTGCCTCTCTGATGGTATGGGGGTGTACTAGTGCCTGTAGCATGGGTGGCCTACACATTTATAAAGGCAGCATCAATGCTGAACATGATATATAGGTTTTTAGAACATGTGCTTCCATCCAGTTGTCTTCTTCAGGGAAGGTCTTGCAGATGTCAGCAAGACGATGGTAAACCACACACTGCGTGTATCAAACAGCCAATCCTCCCAAAAATCCAGCAACTGGTGGTGAGCAATGACAAAAATAAGAGGACATGTTTAATGCGTATAAATATTTGAAAGAATGTTGGAAGGATCAACATCTGCGTCAACATCAGCAAAGACTATGCGAAAATATAAGTTGTTGGAGCTGTGATACACAAAGCAAACACCGGGTACATTGCAAACCATATGAACATGTCTCTGCTAACACACTTTCCAACACACTTACATACAGCATAATAAACATACAGTAAATGTCACTTTATTATAGTGTGGTGCCAAGCTCCCCATGGCGCAGATGGTACAAAACGAGGGAAGATAGATGGAGAGAAGAAATAATAGAGGTCTTTGACACTTCTTTTTCTCTGCCCACACTAAAGCTGACTATTATCTAATCCTTCGCACCATGGTTCGGGGGGATAGGGATGTTCGGAGAGGCAGCTATAACAAGACATACAGTAGTTGTCAGAGAAAAAAGAGAGAGAACTCATTTGTCACCATTGCCGTAGTGGTGTTCTGCTGTGGAAAGACAAGGCATCATTGTGCTGACACAGTGAGGGAGCTACTCCCTCTGTTTCCTGCCAACCCTGACTCAAACCTACCATCAGTGTAGAGTCTGGCCGAGGAAAATATTAAACTTCACAAACACCTAGAATGACTACAGTGTGTGCACAGAAGAAAAAACAGGAGATGGAGGAATAGTCGTGCTCTTCACTTAAATATCTCATATCAAACCACAGTTTGATGACATCACATCTGCTACGCTTTAACCAGGATACACAGACAGGAAATACTATGGGTGCAGACTGACAACATTTTTAGTTCACTCTAAATAAATCCTTTATTATTTCAAAGTGGGAAAGTTATTTTGTCAATTTTTTAAATGTATAGAATAAGCGTGTGCATTTTGTGTTTTGACTGAGCTAGTATGTTGTTGGGATTAACTCGCATTTTAGTTTTGGCAACAGTGTTTTATGTCGCACGCCCTTCCTGACACAACCCTTGTGTGTCCTGAAAGGCGCTTTTTAAATAAAATGATTATTATTATAACCCTCATCATTCACCCGGGCTTGGGGCCGGCACATGAGATACACTGGCTTGTGCTCCCTAGTGGTTGGTTTATGGTAAATGGTAAATGGAGCTTATTTATATAGCGCTTTCCAGCCCCCTGTGAGGAGCCCCAAAGCGCTTTACAATACCAACCATCCACCCATTCATACACACATTCATACACCGGTAGTGGTAGCCTGCCTTGCAAGGCGCCATCCAGACCTACCGGGAGCAACTCGGGGTTAAGTGTCTTGCCCAGGGACACAACGACACATGGTGGGCGGACGCGGGATTTGAACCTCCAACCTTCTGATTGGGGGCGACTGCCATTACCACTGTGCCACAGCCGCCCCTTTTTGGCAGGTTCCTGGTTGAAAAGCGAAAGCAGCCTGATCAAGTCCAGATTTGCTGCTGACGACTTCCTTGATAGTAGATAAACCAGGAACCGGCCGTATTGGTTTATCTCTACAAAGCTAATCTCAAACAAATCCTTCTACAAAGAATAATCAGAGCGTTACATCACATTCATACACCAATGAGACATGCATCAGCAGCAATGAGGGGGTTCAGTGTCTTGCCCAGGGACACTTCAACATGTGACTGTATAGTGGTGGAATCGAACTCCCAACTCTCCCAATGGAGGATGACTGCTCTAACCACTCAGCCACAGCTGCCCCTCAAATAATTACTTTCCCAGATTTAATTTATGCTTTTCATATTTCTGTTTTTGTCAGATGTGCAATCTTTACTGAACAGTCATCTTGATTTAGTAGTATAGTATAGTATAATTTTTTTTATTCATTTCATATTAAAAACAATGACAATAAAAAAAAATCATTAAAAAAGAGAAAAAAGAATTCATAAACAGATTACATAAAATATTTCATAAACAGATTTTTGTCTTGAGTGTAACTGAGATGTCAAAGCCATATTTAGGTTGTCACAATTAGCCAGAAGGACAGGAGCTTAAAAGCACACAAGTATAATAATTTTTTAATTCAGACTAATAACATTGCTAATAAAATAGAGGAACCAAACTTTTACATTCAAAACCTACAACTTTATGAATCATCTTACTGTGGGATAGCAACAAAGAAGTCATACAAATCCTTTTTTTGCCTCTTGCCTGGTTGCAGAAACACATGGCTGTTTGACCGTATCCTCTTTCCCATCTGTCTCTAATAGGTCTCTGCTCTTCTTTTTAAGCTCTGCATTCAAAACACATAAAATGGAATGAACTTCTTGTAAAAAAATCACGATTGGAAATGCGTTAGAGTACAATATCTATTCAGTTCATTTATAAAGCACAGGGTAACAACAGAAGTTGTCTCAAGGCACTGTACAAAAGCATTCACAAACATTATAAAAGCCAATTACTGTATTTTCCGCCGTACACATCGCACCGCCCTATGAGTGGTATTGGTCCAAATATGTCTAATAAAGTGGAAAAATATGTTGCTTCGTGTATACGTCACATCTATTATGTGTCACCGCTGACGCATCGCGTTTGTTACACATCACCGCTGACAACCCGGAAATGTGGGCAGAACCCAGAAATGTGGGCCAGTGTTGTGCCAAAAATTGATTGGCTGCCAAACGGCGGTCGCAGGAGCATGCATGGGAGGACTTTAACAAGAATTTAACAAGATTAACACTTAAAAACAATTATTTGTTCAAAATTATAGCAAAGGTGTGTCTCTGTCTAACTTTTGCATGATAAATGCACTTTGATTGTCAAATCAGCGGTATGTTCAAAAGTATTCGCTGCCTCTGTGCTCTGGAAGCACGCAGAGGGAGGAAATGAAGGAGGAATGCTGCGCATTTATTCAAAATTTCACAAGATTAGCACCTAAAACAATTATTTGTTTGCTCGACATTATAGCAAAGGTGTGTCTCAGATGAACTTTTACTTAATCAAAATGAAAAAAAATTCCCAAGTTCAAACAGTTTTTTAAAAATCAAATGCAGATTAATACAAGGTCAACAGAACAATTAAATGCTCAGGATGAGAAGAGCCAATTTGACTCACTAAAACAACAAAGAACAAACAAAAATATATATAAATAAATAAATTATATATAAATTATAGAAAGGAAAATAAGTGAGATTAAAACATTTCTGCATTTCTACTTGCAAGAGGCTTTGTTTTCATTCTCCAGATCAATACAGTGTTAAGAAATAGTAAAACACCACAAGTGACATTTAGTATATACAATTATTAATGTTTGATCATTTTTTATAAGCAAATTAAAATAAATGTAGCCATCAGAGTCCAATACTGTACAATAACCTGCGCTGGCAACTTAACTCCACAAACAAACAAAGACAAAAACAAACTACCGACCAGTTGCCACTTTTAGAATAAACAGTCAGCTGAAGGCTTTTATCCAAGCCACCATAAAGTGGAGAGGATATCAGTCAGGAATGGTAATATAATAATATAAGCATTAGATAAAGGCTAGCATTAGCATGTTAGCTCCAAAAAAATCACCAGTTGCCACTTTTAGAATAAACAGTCAGCTTTCACAAACAGCCATCTAATTTGAGAGGCATATCAGTCAGAAATGCAAATAGACATTAGATAAAGGGCTTTCAATGATTTAAAACTTACCTGAGCAAGCCTGCTTGAGTCACTGACCGCACGGCTAATTTTCCAGACAAAAAATAAATAAATAATTTTTTAAATAAATAAATAAACGGCCGGAAACACGCGATCGGTAGGTAGAGCTCACGTTGGACTGTTCAGGGCGGTGAAAACTGCGCCCAGCATCTTTCCATTGTTTTGTAACGTCGTCGAATAGCTGCGCATGTGCCACTTATAACGAGAGTCAATGGACAAGATCAGAGCGCCCCTAAAACAGGTAATACGTCACCAATCATAAAACGTTTTTTGAAACAAACAATATAACTCATCATTACTCATAAAATATTTATCCTACACAACTAAAAACATATATGCATATATTTCAAAATATTTTTATTTTATTATTTCATATTTTTAAAGTCTTCAATGTAACATGGTCCAGAATTTCCAGTGGGGCGATGCCCTAGCGCCCCCTATTGGCCGGCCGCCCCCGCCTGAAATATGACAGAATGTTTATTCATCTGGGCCCCTCTGAAAAGTTCACAGAATTCCTCGGTAGGAGGGGAGGGAGGGGCATAGATTCAGTTTTACAAAACTTACAGGCAAATTAAGATAAGATGGCCTGTCAAGGCCAGTCAGGGAGCCAAATTCAGATAAACACAATTGTTTTTGGGACAGGCAGAACTTTAATGACATCTACCTTGAGTCTGTGTCGGTCCACTTGGTTCCGAAACATTCAGATTAAATTGCCACACCAATGGACCGTGCCTGAGACTAATTCCAAGATCTGTTCCATCCTGCCAAAAGCATTCGAGTCTGGGTGCTCAAGGCACGAACCAAGCCACCATAAGGCAAGCAGCCTGATCGAGTCCAGATTTGCTGCTGACGACTTCCTTGATAGTAGATGAACCAGGAACCAGCCAAATCCAAAAAGCAGGAACCGGTTATCCTAAATCCAGTTATATATGCATCCTTAATATCCACAAATGGCAGCAGAGATAGACACGTCATCAAATCTTCCAAGTCGATGAGATATCCAGCTGTGTGCATGCCAACTAAAGCCTGTCTTGTCTTAAAAGAAATGTTATCAATTGTGTTGAGCTTCAGATATTTTTGCAAGATATTCCAGGAAACAGGAGCAGAGTAGAAGACCCTTTTGTCTAGGTCAGTCCGCACTGAGGGGACACTGCATGTAATAATGTACTGAGAGTGTACGCTGTAGATGCACTCACTCAGAGATACCATTATAATCCTTTAGCTACACTGTATTCTCAAAAGCACCTAAACAATTATTTGTTTGCTCGAAATATTTGTCAAAGCAGCACAATGTATCAGAACTAGTTTTCTCAGTATATTTCTGCATGGTAATAAATCCTGAATTTTCTCACCATTTAAAATCCAAAAGAACAAGGTGGCACTTGTGTTTCAAAAGTACTGTAACTTTCTTTTAAAGCATCAAAGTTCATTCAAGGATTCAAAGATTCAAGGTTCTTTATTTGTCATTCACACCACATGTGGTGCATGTGGTAAACAAACTTGTGTACACAAGGTCCCAGTTACATCCTACAAAATAATTAAAATGTGTGTAAAAGAAAAACAATAAGATCTAAGCCAGGGGTGTCAAACTCATTTTGATCTGGGGACCGCATACAGCTTAATCTGATCTCAAGGGGGCCAGACCATTACACTCATTCCAAAATTACATAGAACGAACAGTAAGTCCACTTTTTTTTTGTATTAGTGCAAAGAAGAAATAAATTATAAAAACATTTACATTAAATTAATTGTCCTTTTACATCTTTACTCAGTTTAACATTTATTTAAGTGCATTACACATAAAAACTGATCAGTGATTGCACGTTTTAAAACATTTAGTCAACAAACTGTTTTGTTAAACACTTCTCTGCATGCTAAAAATGCATCAAACCCATCAAATTTTAGAAATGAATGAATTTAAAATCCATTTTCCACATCTAGGAAGCAATTGTGAACACATAAATTGATCTTTGAGTGTAGCTTTGTTTTATTAATGTTCATTAGTGAGAAAACTTGCTCACAAAGGTAGGTAGTCCCAAACATGGACAACATTTTTGCAGCCAGTGCTGTCAGTTTAGGATAGCGTGGTAAGAGATACTTGTAAAATGTGTCCAAGCCCACAGAGGCAAATTTGTCCTTCAATTCTACATCACACTGCAAATCAATGATTTCAAGTTGCATGTCAACAGGCACGACTGCGGCTTCGTGCACTCGGCCCATCTTTTAAGACGAGTGTGCGTAATTTCAATCATGTTGTATTGTGCCCTGGTGCAATGTCAATAAAGATATATTCTATTCTTCTAAAGACCTGAAATCGTTTCTCAAACTCCCTCAGCAACCCTGAAATCTTGTTTTTGTACTGTTTCACATCAGGATGAACGTTTGATGCGCACACGGACACAGGGAAAATGAGCAGAGTCTCTGCTTGCTGTCTGCGTCTCCCATACTAAAACACATCGCCTGGGTCCTAGAGCCACTGGGCAGCACAACAAAGGAACTGACTAAAACACAGCGCCTCTAGCGGACAACATAGGAACTGCAGATTTTAAGAAAATAACGCTTTTTCTTTTTTTTTAATTCAGATTGATCCTCGGGCGGACTGACCCCCTGGCGGGCCGGTTCCGGCCCGCGGGCCGTACGTTTGACACCCCTGATCTAAGCTATGAACTAAGAAAAACATTAACTAAAAATACACTAAGCACACACTTGCGGAGGGCTTCATCAGTCTGAGGAGTTCCAAGTAAACTGTTTTCCCCACTAAGCAGTACACTCCTTTAGTGGACTAACCAGTTTTATGGTTTTGCTGGTGACTGATGAAACCCTCTGGATAGAGGGCGAAATGTCTTTCCACAAAAAAAGTAACTGTCTAGATGACCTGACTGACCGTTACTGTATTTTGTACCTGCATGACTGAGCATGAACTTTGATGCTTTAAAAGAATGTTACAGTGC
>JBBPBX010005485.1:44204-61915 GCA_038048925.1 Garcialebias charrua | reverse complement strand
ATACTACTTGTACCACTATTCCTACATCATGGTTTTTCACTTATTGTGGGGGTTAAGGGTACAGATCCCCTGCAATAAATGAGGGACTACTCTAACTTGATTTTTCTGTCATGCATTTGTCACCCACCGTGACAGTAACAATTCACCATATTGGACAATTACTGTAGTAGAATATGATGTCTATTGTCGTTTTTGCATTTGGGCCAGGCGAGTGTAAAAAAAAAAAACTTTGTTCCGGAAGAATCCGAAAACCCCGCCGAAGATTGCCGAAGTCTGGAATGACGTAAATAAAGGATCCAGTCAGAAGGCAGGAGTGAGTTCGTGACGGAGGCTTATGAGAGTGATGTTGATTTCAGTGAAAGTTCCAGTTGCTTTTCTTTAGTGTTTTTTGCCAAAAGTCGTGTTCACTTCCTCCTCTCTGACTCCATGACTGAAATGAGAAAAGGAATGAATTTGTCACGAGCAAATTAAACTCGTGTGTGGCTGCGCAAGGTTCTAAATATTTCCTGGTTGGCTGTGGGCTGCAGGACCAGCGCTCCATGTTTTTTTTATTTTTTTGAACTTTTTAATAAGATATAACACCGCTGCGGAAAGCTGCCGGCTCGCCTTTTTATTCTCTCCCCCCGACCTGTCAATCGATTCAGTAGATTGACAGGTCGGGGGGAGAGAATAAAAAGGCGAGCTGGCAGCCTCACACAGCTTCAGCCGCAGCGGTGTTATATCTTATTAAAAAGTTCTAAAAAATAATAAAAACAGGGAGCGCTGGTCCGGCAGCCCACAGCCCACCAGGAAATATTTAGAACCTCTCGCAGCCACACACGAGTTTAATTCACTCGCGACATATTCATTCATGGATAGTTGGCACAGCTCTTCCTTCAGTCTCGTACCATTTTTCCCCTTAAATCCAAATGCCTGCATCATTGCTGACTCGTAGTCTTCCGGTTTAAAGTGTTTTGAACACAAAACACTGTCTGCTACGCGATGGAGCAATGAAGTCAGCTCGTTTGACTTGAAAAAACTTTATCCAGCATTCTGAATTCTTTTGATGTTGGGGAAATAATGAACACTAACGCCATCCTTCGAGGTATTGCTGGAGAACTGGGCAACACATCGGTTCTGCATTTTCTTAGTTGTATTCGTAACTACTCTGGTCAGAAATAAGAAAGCTACTTTTTCACTCCGTCTCCGTCTGAAGATGGATCCTTGAATGACGTCAATGCCCATATATGGAGAGGGTCAGATTTTGCCGGAGCTGCTGCGTTAAATCTCCTTAAAGTCATGAAATAACACATTTAGCATTATTTCTCTACAATATCAATACTGTAAAACACTCTTGTTTTATTATTTAAGTCACTACTACATATTAATTGTGATGCAATTTGAAAACTGAAAGTTATGCACGATAACTCATGTTCCCTGAAGGAAGGGAATGAGGTGCAACATACTTGCTATGGGAATTGCACCCCCGCGCGATTAGCTGAAGGAATACAATCACGCCTTTATGTCTAGGGCGTCAAACGTCGCGCCAGAGGCCCCGCCCTCTGGGTATTTAAGCGACTGACGCCCATCCATCTTTCTCCAAAATTGCAGTTCACCGAGCTTTCAGCATTAAAAGGGCCAGATATGTTGCACCTCGTTCCCTTCCTTCAGGGAACATGAGTTATGGTGCATAACTTTCAGTTCCCTTATCAGTCGGTCTCTCAGTGCAACATACTTGCTATGGGAACGTAATTCATTCACGCCCTTGAAATGCTCAGCAAAATGCATGCTAGTGTGAATGTCTGCCCTTGACCAGCAAGCATCTCAAGGCTACTTTCTACTGTGTGTTAGAAAGAACAGCCTGAGTGACGTCACACGCAGTAACATCCAAACTGTAATGCTTTGCAAAAGTGTTTAATGAGCTCCAGTTCGCAGTAGCACAGATGTCTGCAACTGGTACGCCCTTGAACAATGACCAGGAGGTGGCCAAGCCCCGAGTGGAGTGAGCGTGCACTCCAGAGGGCACCTGTTGACCTTTGCTACTGTACGCCCTTTTAATGGCCAAAGTCACCCAATGTGAAAGGCGTTGTTTTGATAGGGCCTTTCCGGTAGCAGGTGCTGCAAAGCACACGAAGAGTTGATTTGTTTTTCTCAATTTGGCTGTTCTCTGCATGTAAGTACGTAAAGCTCTCACGGGGCAGAGAGCCTTCAGCCTTTCCTGTTCCTGAGTGAGTACAGGAGCAGGTGGGAAGGAGGAGAGATCAAAGTCTAGACTCCTGTGGTTCAAAGTCAAGACCTTGGGGGTGTATGCGGGATTAGGCCTTAAGGTGACCTTTGACCCGTCAGGGGCGAATCTGGTACACATTGGATGTACAGACAATGCATGGAGGTCACCCACGCATTTCGCCGAGCAAAGTGCCAAGATTAGAGCGGTTTTATAAGATAACAAGTCTATCTTAACCTCACTCAGTGGCTCGAATGGAGGATCACAGAGAGCCCCCAAGACCAGACTAAGATCCCAACCAGGGGTCAGGATCCTGTTGGGTGGTTTTGTCCTAAGCACGCCTTTCATAAACCTTATTATGATTGGATGCGCGCCAGGAGTCATGTGTCCCCAGCCTTCGTGACAGGCTGAAATAGCTGATAGGAAAACTTTAATCGTTGAGAAAGAACAACCTTTTTCCAGTAAATCCTGAAGGAAAATTAGGAGCTGAGTCAGGTCGCATGAGTAAGAAATAATATATATTTCTGAGCACCAGGCCTCAAAAATATGCCACTTCCATGCGTAGAGGACTGTGTTGATACAGCACAAGCATTTTGTATGGTTTTTACCACATTTTCTGGCAGGCCTGATGCCATCAGCTTGTTCTTTTCTGCCAACAAACTGAAATTTTTAATAGTTCTCAGCCTAGGTGGCGAGGCTACTTCTTCTGGTGGCATAATTTGACCTTGAAGAAGAGCAGTTGGTGTATCCAGTTCCCCTCAAGGGGCCCTGGAAGCCATGACCCCTTGGAGGTCAACCAAGTTTGGGAGAAGGCCTTTTTGTTGATGTGCCACCCGGCTGCTCTCATCGAGAGTGATCGAGGGCAGATGCAACCTGTTGTCTTTTTTAGACAGAAAAGGAGCAGAAAGTTTGCTTTCTCTCTCCTTGTTTTGGGTCATGGGACTGAAAAGCTGCAAATTTTGTAAACGAGCAGATCTTCTGACCCCCACGTGTTTCCTGGATGGGTCCAGTTTACTGGTCCTTAGCCTTAAAAGAGCATTGGAACCAGACAAACCTGCCAGGGTCTGCGTTTCACCCGTGGGGGGAACTATTTAAAAGCAGAGCTTGACCAGCACAGCAAGAGAGGTCACGTGCTACGGGATCACTGCTTGAACATTGCGTGTCACTTATTAATAATAAAGGGACGGCTGTAACGGGAGAACGTGGAGATGGTTCTTTGTGTTTGGCAGACTTTAGATTGTTTGGTGATAAGGAGCCCAGTTCCCTCCGAGTGAAAGGAAGAGGAATCTGATTCAGCTCTGAGCAGTTTACGCACACACCAGCCTGAACACAATTGCTTTTGTGAACGTGTAAAGCTAGTGGTCGCCTGCGGGCGTCTGACGTGGCCTCCCCGTCGTTAGATTCTGTCGGCGTGTCTCTCTGAGGTGCGGACATGTCATGTGTTAGCTTGGTTAGTGTATTGTCCGTCCCGTCGTTCACAATGGAGTGGGGGCTGGAGCACGTGGTCTCCCTCACCTGTCTCCATGAGGGGTGGAGGGCCTGCTCGCAGACGTCTCTGTGCATGTTCTCTACAGACAGAGCAGAGGCACCCCGCTGGGGTTTATTGATTATGCTAATACCCGGTGAGCCGTGAGGGAGGGGGGGAAACGGTCCCATCCCTTTATGACGGCTGGCAGGCCAGAGGGACCTGAAGTTACTTGTGTTTGTTGCTTCTTTTTTTTGAGTCAATAAAACAGAGAGGAACTGTTTTTTTAGCTTTATTCGTGTTTTATACATGTTTGAATTCATGTCACTCACAGCAGGAAAAACATGATTTGTGCATGCAACAGAGTTACCAGCCATTTGTACCGTGCTACAAATAAAGTCTGGATATGAACGGATCATTCCCCGTACCGCTTGGGCGGGTGACCGTGTAAAGTCAAGACATGAACCCGGTTCATCAGGCACGTTTTTGTCTGTCGTCCCGGTTCGCCGAGGAGGCCCTGTGTCTGACCGCCTGGCGGGGGACGAACCTGTTTTTGCTCCATGCGTGCTCGGTACGAGGTTGGCCCGGCGGTGGTCTCTGCCTATGCTCATCCTCGTAGGCCGGCCGCTTCTGCGGTAGGGCACGCGTTGCCGATCGTAGGCCGGCTGCTTCTGCGGTAGGGCACGCGTTGCCGAGCGGTGTCGAGGCTACGCAGGTCTGCCTCCAGCAGACTCCCTTGGGGGGAGCGAAGCTTCTCCTGGGAATGCCCACCCGGAGAGCTTCAGCCTGTTTGTGCCTTTGGTCCAGCTTGGTCTGAATTCAATCCAAAGCTTTTCCAAATAATCCCGTCGGCTCTATTGAGTGGTGGAGAAAAGGCACCTTTTGTCCCTCGGGGAGATCCGTTAAAGTCATCCACGCGATGACCACTTCCGCCATGTCTCTGCCCTGAGCAACAGCGGCTGTCCCCATCATGCGGAGCACGAAGTCTGTTGCCCTGCGGTCTTCAACCAGCAAGTCGGCTGCAGCCTGCTTGTCCGTTGTTACCTGGAGCTGTTGCAGTTTTTCAGCTAGGTAAGCCTGCATCAACGCGATCGCGTTCATCGCGCGCGCCGTGAGTCTCTGAGCTCTGTAGCATTTCTCGAGAAGAGAAGCCGAGGCTCGACAAGCTTTGCTGGGAAGAGTTGGTTTTGTCCCGGATGACTTGGGAGCCAGGTGAGACGCCAGCGTGTCCTCAATTTGAGGCACGTTGACTATTCTACGATCACAGAACAGTAATATACTTCACATTCCACAAACCAAATTAAGGATCATGGGAGACCGAGGCATTCAGTGTGACTGCCCCCCGCCTATGGAACTCCCTCCCTGACTACCTGAGAGCTCCACAGTCACTGGTTGACTTCAAAAACGGCTTAAAGACTTTTCTTTTTAAGCAAGCCTATTCTGCCTCCACATGATTTTATCTTTGATCTTGGTTGATATTATTATTGATTTTACTTGATTTTATCACTTGTTTTATTTATTTATTTATTTTTTAAGCAGGCCTATTCTGCCTCCACATGATTCTGTCTTTAATCTTAGTTGATATCATTATTGATTTTACTTGATTTTATCACTTGTTTTATTTGTTGTAGCACTTTGAGATTTTTATTACTGAAAAGTGCGGTATAAATTGAATTTATTATTACTGTATTATTATTATTTTTCCACCTCATACATACCGTCCACGTCGAGGAACTGTGAGAGTGGTAAGAGCATGGGAGCTCGGGGCTGAGCCCAGGTGCGAGTTAGTTCTGTGAGGAAGTCCGCAAACACGGGCATCCTTTGCCTTGTTGCGGCCTGCTGTTTTGAATAAAAATAGTTTCCTGCCAGCCTCGTGACCTGTTGGCGAGGTGGAGGCTCTGGCCATGGGATGTGCATTGCGCCCGTTGCTCTATGGCACAGGTCGAACAGAGCAGGAATGGAAAAGTCAGTTTCTGGGAGCACAGGTACCGGGGCTGGGAGAGGTCTTCTCCCTGTTCCTCCAGTTCGACGTCTGCGTCCTCCGCAGAAAATTCACCTGAGGCTGAAATCGAGATCTCGTCCTCGTTCATCATGCCTCAAGTGTCGAATTTGACTGTTAGGTCCACCATAGGAGCCAGCACGTCAGGGCTGTCACCCCATTCGACTCGTGTGCTGTCGTGTAGAGCCATGTTCTCGAGCTCTGGCGTGGGAGTGAGGGGCTCAGTGGTGTCCGCATCCGCTGGCACTGCTGGGGCGCCCATGGCCTTGTCGATGAGGTCAACCCGGTGCCGCAGCACCTCATCCAGCATCTGGCTGCAGTGTGGGCAAAAGTCGGGCGCATCCAGCACTGTTTTTGCGTGTAGCATTCCCAGGCAAACTGGACAGGCCTCGTGGGTGTCCGTCGCCGCGAGGGAGAAACTGCATCCGTTCGGACAAGGGCGCGAGGTTGGGCTCGCCGTCCTGCTGGTTTTCCTTGGAAGTCTTGTCTTTCGCTTTCCTTTCTCTGGAGGCAAGTCCGAGATAAGGCGAGCGAGTCCTTCCAGAATCCTTTTTCTTTTAATTTATTTAGACATCTCCTCCGTCGTGTCGCTTTCGCTGGCTAGCCCGCTACGAAATTAGCAGGGGTAGCAGTATGCCGCAGTTAGCGCCGTCGAGCGAAGCAGTCTGTGGAGAGAGGAGAAAAGAATACTTCAGGGTTAGAGAAAATGTACCGGACTAGCTTTCGCTAGTCCAGCAGTACGCAGGAATAATTCTTTGTGCGCTCTGTGTAGGGAGCAAGCTCACCTCTGGTTGAACGATGAAGCAAGAGAGAAGTCCCGCGAAGAGAGGTAGTTCAGGTTTAAGCGAGGTGAAGGGCAAATAAGAGAAAGATGGATGGGCGTCAGTCGCTTAAATACCCAGAGGGCGGGGCCTCTGGTGCGACGTTGACGCCCTAGCCGTAAAGGCATGATTGTATTCCTTCAGGTAATCGGGCGGGGGCGCAATTCCCATAGCAAGTATGTTGCACAGAGGGACCGACTGATAAGGAAACATGGTGGGTGTTGTCCTCTAAAGTATAATACAACCAGCCTGCAGGGGGCGCTTTTGCTATTTCAACTTCAACTTCCACGTTGCATTCTTGTGTCTAATAATTTATTTATTTTCAGGTTCGTCACATACCAAGTTAGACAGTCTGAAAACACACCCATAAACATATCAGTTTATTTAGACAATAGCTCAGAGGCATGATGAAAAGCTAATGGAATTCAGTTTCTTTTTTGGGGGGGAAGAATTTGACCACTTTTGTAATTTACATAACAAAGGAAGCTGTCAGAATGTATACACATATCTGAGAGTTTTTCTCTGTTTTTCTTCCTCTTTCCAGTTGGCTCTTTCCCCAGACACTCATCACCCAGAAAACAGACAGAGAGTTCACACAATGATCAATGTGTCTGCACAGGAAACTGTGTAATGTTAATCACAACTTTAATTTGGGCTGAATTAGCATTTTGATGAACTTGCCAGGCTGACTGGTGTACTCTGAGCACCTTTAAATGCAGCTCGCCCACAGGAAATGGCAGTGTGGTTAATTAACGCTCACACACAGCAGATGGGCTCTGTGAAGGGCCTGGCAGAAAGAGACGCAGAAGAGACAGAGTTGATGCAAAAAGTGCCTGTTAATGGGAGACAAGGAATACAAAATAAAATTTGTACCCAACCCCTTTCCAAATGAAACGCCTGCAAGGCAGGGAGGACTAAATAACGTTTCAATCTTTTCAGGAAAACAGCACAAGGAGTCGGTAATGGCTTACAGAAAACATAACTTGCAAATCTTGGTCAAACATGAAGCCAGTTTACATACGCCCAGCCGTTTCAATCTTTCAGCACAGAGTGGGGCTCAACATGATGCCCAAGTCTCATTGCCTTTTACTTGTTCTGTGAAATCAGCTAACACAGACAGAATTGCTTTTCCAGTCCTTCTTTTGCATTGAAACGTCATGTTGTCTGTATTTTCCATACATTCTCTCCATCTCTTCCACACTCATTCTAACTTCTTGCATATTATTCACAATCTTACGTCTAATCAGGCTACGTCTGTCTGACTGGAGGTATAACGGCCCATAATGATTTTATATAGGAGAAGATGCAAGGAAGGTGGTGTAGGGGAGTTGCTATAAATGAAATGTGGATTTAGATGGTAATTTGCAATAGTGACGCCTGAGCATAAATATTAAATAAATAAATATTTCAAATTTTACCTGCATAAAATAAAACTGACAGACGAGTGTGTTCTGGATTGGATTTCTAAATTGATTAGTTGTAATAGTTCTACAATAATAGTTAAAATTAACAAATACAGTACTGTATAAAGAAACCATTTGTTGTTATTCCCTCCTAATAGGCCTATATTGCTTGGGAAAATGTCCCATTATACATTTTTCTCCAATATCAGGTTTCTGTGTCCAATTCATGTTTAGGCTATCTGCTAAAAAAAAAAAAACTGTCCCGATGACATGGTTTAAACTTTTTTTTTGTGTGTGATTTATTTACCTGGATGTTTGAGCTTACAAACCTTTATGATGAACCATTTAGGCCAGGTGTCTTCAGGTTGTTTCTGTCAGAAGCAAGTTGGCCATCAGGCCTAAAACCTTTGATTGTTGTACATGATGATAAATTGTTTTGGACAGATGGTCCCGTTTTTTGCACGTGTAAAACCAGTTTCTGGGAATTCCACAGCAGACTGGTTTGAAACACACCAATGCATTGCTATTTATAAGACGAACCCTCGTGTCAGGCCTCAGATCGACAAAGTATTTGGGATGAAAGACGAAACGGTTTTCTCAAAAAGAAACGTCCAGCTCACGAGATTTAACCTTTTTTGTGACTAATGACTGATCATTTATCTTCTTGCTCAAGCTCACAAATGGATTTTGAAACAGAAAATCTCAACTGATGGACACAGGAGGTTTAATCGTCTATGTTATGTTATCTTGTTTATTTGTCATAATATGACAAATATTGCAGATTAACACAAAGTCAGCAATGCATTGAAATGTTCAGGATGAGAATAACCAATTTGACTCACTAAAAACAAACAAAAACAAACAAGCAAAAAAGAAATACTAAAGCATGCGATAAGAGTACAAAATAAAGTACCATAAATCAAAAAGGAAATATAATATTTACAAGAAGAGAAATATGGTGAACAGCATGTCAGAATACAATGGTGCAAGTAGGATGACTTTGTATGAATAAGTATTTCACCGGTAGTAATAGTTGCTTAAATGCACAATGCACATAATGGTACCACTTTACAACAAGGCTCCCTTTGGCTAATAAAAAGCATATGTTAATTCCTCTATGAACACTTTATGAATGATTAATAATTGTTGATTATGCATTAATTAAAGGTGACAGAGAGCCAAACCTAACCAGTTTATTGCCAAATAGTGAGCTAAATCTGTTCACATATACTGATATATTTCATTTAGAGTTGATATATTAAACATTTCAGACTGTAAGTTGTAAGCACAATAAGCATTTGTAAGCCTTTTTTTTAGGATATAATAGCTGTGTAGATACTTATAATGCTGTGATAAAGTACAATAATGCTAAAAAAATAGGTTTACAAATGCTTATTGTGCTTACAAGGCAGTAACTTCGAAATGTTTAATATAACAACTCTAGATGAAACATATAGGTGAACCGATTTGGCTCACATATGGCAACAAACTGGTCAGTTTTGTTTCTCTGTCATCCTTAATTAATGCATAAAAAGCAGTTATTAATGATTTATAAAGTGTTTAGGAGTTAATAATGTATCTATAAACTATTTATTAGCATCTATAAGAGGAGTCTTTTTGTAAAGTGGTATGTATACAGGTAGTCCCCGACTTACGACGGAGTTCCGTTCCTATATGCACCGTCGTAAACCGAATTTCGACGTAAGTTGGAACATACGTCCAAACTGCACCTTATACGTACAGTACTGTATTTTACCAAGCACTTAGCCTATCCTAACACAGTACCCTACATAATTATAAAAAAACACATACATTTGGAGCCATAATGAAGGGAAAAAAATGTTAATTTCCTACTGGGAGCTGGTGAAGCCTTCCTTTGTCTTTTAGCATGTTAGCTTGTTGCTCCTCCAAGATCTGAGGCTGCCTGTACTTTTCCACTGCTTCGCGTGGTCCAGAGCATTTACAGTAAGGTCTGTTAGCATGTTAGCTCGTTACTCCTCCGCTGTTTCTGCCGTCAAGCCGGAAGTAAAACCGGAACTTGGCTTTTCAAAATAAATTTTTCAAAATGTATATATATATATATATATATATGTATATATATATATTTCATGGGAGGTGCGTCGTAACAACGAAACGTCGTCAGTCAAGGACGTCATAACCCGAGAGTACTGCACATATGGCAGCACGATGGCTCAGTGGTTGGCACTGTTGCCTCACAGCAAGAAGGTCCTGGGTTCAATCCCCGGTTGGACCTGGGGTCTTTCTGTGTGGAGTTTGCATGTTCTTCTCGTGCTTGCGTGTTTTTTTTCAGGTACTCCAGTTTCCTCCCACAGACCAAAAACATGCATGTTAGGCTGCCATCAGGTCCAGGCCTCCCTTGCAAAAGAGATCTGTGATCTCAATGGGAGTTGCCTAGTTAAATAAAAGTTAATAAAATATGATAATCCTGTATTTGATAAGAGCACACAAGATCATAAGTTAGTGGCCATATCAATGAGCTAAAACCAGCTTAATATGTCCTTTGGGCAGATTTATTTCTGCACCAACAAGACCATATTGAGTCTGCTTGCAGTTCTGACCAATGCCTATAGGGTGATATGAGAAATATAAAAAAGTGGGCAATGATCTGTCTTTTTTTTCTCTTTCTTCTTTTAGCTGCTCCCTTCTTCAAGGGTCGCCACAGCAAACTAAGTCGCACAAAGACTTTGCAAATATTTTTTATGCTGGATGTCCTTCTTGACGCAACCACAGACCACTGAGCTACCACAGCCCTCTGTGTGGAGCAGAGAGCTGCTTTAGGGTGCCCGGGGGAGCAGATGTGGGGGTTGAGGGCCTTGCTCAAGGGCCCAGGGTGGGGCAAATGAAGGTGGAAGCAGGTGTGGGTGCTTCAACTATCCCACCCACTTTTTTAACGTTTTCGGTGATGGAAGTTGAACCAGTGCTCTTCCAATCCCATGCCATGCTCTAACCTCTGCCCCACTACTCCCTCAGACCAGTCCTGATTTGTATTTATTTATTTTAACAATTGGAAAGGACGCACACACAAAAAATGAGTTCTATTTAACATAGACAAAAGTTGAAAAGCAGAAGAAAAAAAAATGCACATCATAACTAGTTTTAAATATTTATTATAGTAGGAACTATTTTGTGGGCTGAATTATGTTGTTTATGCCCTTAAAGAAAAACTGTGCATGCGTCATTTGGATCTAATGAAACAGCCGTATGTAATGTAAATGTGAGCTGTGCTTGAATCTGACATAACTGTAATATTTAACTGACTACCTAACCAAACCACTTCGAATGCAAGAACAAAAAAATTCACCTGACTTTACTGTCAATGCAAAGCTTTGGTTTGCTTTGTACTCATTTAATTAATTTGACTTGTTTTCAACTCTGACCATTTAACAGAGACACAACGTTTTCTTGAAAACAAATTGAATTAAATTTCAAATTAAATTGTTAGAAAATTAGAAAGAGTTATTCATTTTGTTCTGTTACTGGAAGATTATTATTGTTTGAACTGATTGTTTGAAAAAAGGGGCAGATATAATAAGATTTTTTCTTCGTTCTGCTACCTTTCATTTTTTTAAATATTTTGTACGTTATCATTTATGGGATTGTTTTGTATTGTGTTTTTTTGTTTAAAAATGAACACATTTAATAAAAATAAACATAAACAAATTAAACGTGTGAAAGTCTGCAGAGAGGACGGATACGTTTGGCACAAGCCTTGCAACCTTACAAAAGCCATGCAAGTTCATCTCACACCACCAGTTTACGTTGCAGATAATTTATTGAATTCAGTGCATTCCAGTTTGAGTCAAAGGTGTAATTACTGTTTTGTTACATCTGGTTTATGTTTAGATAATTCAATACAATCATAACAAAATGAGTTTTGGCAATGAGATTACTTATTAGAAAATAACTGCATATGGTGTTTAAACCACACCTATTAATGACAATTTTTTGACTTGGCATTTTTATACACAAAAACACACAACATGCCAACAAAATTAGGTAATTGTTTGTGTTTTGGCAATAAACGACTTGTTGGGGTTAGGAAAAGAAAAATGACGAGAGCTTAAGTGTGGTTTCTTTTGTGAAATGGTTGCAGTCGTGATGTTGATGTCCTCAGAAGGGTCGCATATTACAGGGGACCAAAGATGCAAAATTCACTTTTTAATGTTTTTTTTATTCAACTTTGGTTATGTACTTCTTAAAAAAACAGTCCTAGGGCCAAAAAAATGCACCCAGTGGTATATTTACTCTAAGTATATTTATTTTTCAGTGATATAAATGTCTCGTTTTCAATTCCTGGCGCTTGTGATGTCACAAGCGCCAGGACAACCCACCCCAACCTGAGTCCAGCCCCTCACCTAGCAACCCCTGGTGATGCTCCACCCACTTCAGTATAAAAGACGTCACAGTTGTTTTTCCTGAGTTCATCTCAGAGTTCGATGTTTCGTTGTTGTTAAAATGCAGTACCGCTAATAACTATATCTGTCAGTAAAAAGAAAAAACTTATTTACGGGCTCTTAAATCAACCGGACGACTGCTCACGGATCATATCTGGTCCGCGCCGGATGTGGTCCGTCAAAAAAAGCGGTCCCCGCTAGAGAGAGCGTGTATAGCAGTTAGCAACCAGTGTGTTACTCTGCAGCCTTACGCCAAAAATACACTACACGCGTTCCAGCTCCGCCCCGCTCCGGTCCGACCTCCGCAGCAAATACGCACCCATTATAATCAATGAGATAAAGTACACTGGCTCCGCACGGCGGCGGCGAGCTGCGGCGAGCGGACGGCAGTCCGTCAAAATTAGAAATTTTTCTATTTCTGCCGGATGACGGAGCTGTGCCGGAGTCAACTTTTTTTTTTTTGTTTTTTTCTTTTTTTTTTTTTTCTACTTCCGCTCTCGGCAGGGACTGGTCGCATCTCCTTTTGCTCCTACATCTCCCTGGTTTCCCTCCCCCGCTTCTGCATTTGTCTCGTCTATAACTCTTCAGCGCTCGCTCGAACCAATTTGGAATGGAATTATGTGCGTGGACTGTCTTCTGGGCTATTTCATTTATCGATTCTATCGATAACAAAAATTTCTGCGAAGCGCACCGGCCAGGGAGAGCCAGGGCGCCCTATCGACACGCAGGCGGTGAGCTACATTATGGACTCTATGAGCAGGCTAATGCAGCTGTCCGCTCTTTCTGTCGGGGACGTGGAATCTCTGTGATTTATTGGGACACTGGTGGCTCATGCCACTGAAGGCTGAGGGAGACCGCGGCGATCGGCGTGCTGACGAGACCTCCGCTCAGCGAAAATGCTTTGATCCAGGCTATGAAGGACCTTCCCAGCTGTTGTGCGGGCTGAGTCACACGGTGAGAGAAGCGGTGGCTGCCGCGGACCTGCGGTGTGAACTGTGGACTCGTTTACAGCCGCTCGGATTCAAACAGGGCACATACGGAAGGATCTTTTTGCTCGGAACCTGACACGAATTCGGCGATTTGGACCCAGAAAACAGCTGGACTTAAAGACTGCAGTAAAAAGAACACTGTGGTCTGACTGAAAAATAAAGCAACTAATCTAATCTGGCCTCTGGCCTTGGACTGTTGAAGGCCTACAAATCTTCTCCTGAGCTGGGAGCTGAAGGAAC
Source organism: Garcialebias charrua (assembly GCA_038048925.1). Taxonomy (NCBI): domain Eukaryota; kingdom Metazoa; phylum Chordata; class Actinopteri; order Cyprinodontiformes; family Rivulidae; genus Garcialebias; species Garcialebias charrua. Next base: position 48,380 of record JBBPBX010005485.1, on the reverse strand, counting down.
CCGCTGCCCTCCCACCCCTCCCCCCAGAGGTTTCTGTGTGCATTCTTGGTTTGAGCCGAGCTCTGAGACCAGCGAACTGTTTCTTATCTAGAATTGTTACACACAGACTGTTCCTCCCGCCCTGCCGTCATAAATGCATCTTGTCCTGTCTAAATGTGCTAAGCTGGTAGAGTTTTTTTGGACTTTATCATGGAGTGTCTATTGCAAACTGTGATAGATTCTTTTTTTTGAATACCACGTTCTTACCTGCTGTTGTTCTTACCCTTTTCCATATCTGTTGATTGTGGTGGCGCGGTTTTTATACTGCTGCGACTTCGTGCGCTCGTCCCTATCCTAAGACGAATGTGCGTAATCAATTACGTTGTCTTTGTGCCCTGGTGCAATGTCAATGTCAATAAAGATATATTCTATTCTATTCTATTCTAAAAATTACGTCGCACCAACAGGAAAAGGAACGAGCACAACTTCCGTATTTACAAAATAAAATCACCACGGGCGGACTAATCCTAGCTCTATACGGATTTATTTGTACAAAAATGCTGTCAAACTATCATTTATGACTATTCTATGACTAAACTATTATATTTATGACTATGACTACACCTAATAACGCAATACAAGAAATAAATAAATAAAAAAGTATTTTATTCTGAAATGTAAACATCACTTCCTGTTGCTCAAACCATGTCCTGTCGCTTATTTACGAGAGAAGATCAAGGCAGCCTTTACTGTTGTTCTCCTTCTTCCACCGAATGAATTGTTTTGTTCTGACTTCATTATTTATCACTTGATTTATCGCGCAATCTCGCAATTCCCGCGCATGCGTCTTGGAGCGGCGCATCCATGCGGACCTGAGCTGAGCGGAGGCAGTGGACTTTGGACTCGCTCAGCTGCGACCTGCGGAGCGGAGCGGAGCCGGACCGCGTGTAGTGTATTTTTGGGGTTATTGCTCGTTTTCGAAGAGTCAGACGAAGAGTTTTTAACATGGAGGGTGAACTTATGGATGTTTCTCAGCGGCCTACGCGACGCGTCAGCGCCTCATTTGCCCTGCCCAAAATGGCGTCTGCCTCTGGGTCTGACTCAGGGTCCCCTTTGGAGGGCGGAGTTAATGTAAACAGATTTTTGAAGGGCGTGGCCTTCAGAGCTCATTATCATAAACAGCTTGTTCAGAACGGAAGTCAGAAAAGGCACAACTAGAAAGGGGATATTTTATTATCTAAGAATTATTTTGTGCATTAAATTGAATGAACATGGTCTGGATAGCCCACAGACATACCATAAAAATTTATAGGACCAATAATTGGTCTCCTTTAAGCATACTGTAATATTAGATCAGGTGTTTATATTTTTATTTTTGCTTTATTAAGAAAGTGCATGGCTTGTAAAAATACATTAAAGTCAGCTCTTTAAATACTGAGAATTCAGTGGGTGTGTTTATTTTTAAAGCGCATAATGTGAAATCATTGAGTTTGCAAAAGCATTCGAGTTAAAACAGAAACGCTTAAATTAAACATTTCACACAGAAAATCATATCTCATAGCACAAATTAAAAACTTGCTCCCACCTTAACAAATAAAAGAAAAGTGTACTTCAAAATATGTTGGTGGGTGCTTTTTAACCCATGAAGATCTAAACTAAAAAAAAAACTAAACTATGAAAGCACAGATGTCTAAATAAGTTGTGATCAGTCACTTTGAGTTATATGAACTGAGTTTGGGTTGGAGCTGAACGGGGGCACGGTGTCGCATTCAGAGCTGCCACCTCTCAGGAAGAAGGCCGACGGATTCAATCCCCATCCCGGGACCTTTTTAGAAGGAGTTTGCATGTTCTCTCCGCACATGCGTGGGTTTTCTCCGGATACTCCGGTTTCCTCCCAGACCAAAAACATGCATGATTGGTAACTCTAAATTGTTCCTGTGGCTGAGAGAGTGAATGGTTGTCTCGTTTGTCTCATGTGTCTCTGTGATGGACTGGAGACCTGTCCAGGGTGGATGGATGGATGGATGGATGGATGGATGGATGGATGGATGGATGGATGGATGGATGGATGGATGGATGTATGGATGGATGTATGGATGGATGGATGGATGGATGGATGGATGGATGGATGGATGGATGGATGGATGGAGTTAGTGTTGACTAAAGTAAGTATTTTAAATATGTGGGGATATTTTTCAAACCAAGTGTTCATATTGATTTTTGAATGTTGGACAGTTTAGAAATACATTTAAGATAAAATAAGATAACGTGATATAAGAACTTTATTGATTCTGCAGGAAATTGTTGATGCAAGTTTAAAGGGCAAAATGTTGCCTTTTCACATTTCTTCAGCCATAAACGCATCCTTCATATTTTTCACAATTTATTTGATTTCATTCAACCTTTATTTAAACAGGTTAGTCTCATTGAGCCCCGAGGACTCATTTACAAGGGAGACCTGTTTAGACAAAGAAGAACACAGACGACAATAGACCATCATAAAAAATGAAAAGAAAATAGAAGAAATTATGTAAAAACTAAACAAAAGCAGCTACATAAAACAATGTTAAATACTAAACAGGAAGCATATTTGACAGGAGAAGCAATGGAGACATTTATTAGAAGTTTAACTGAGTTTACATTTTTTTATTTAATTATTAATTACATTTTAATTTTATTTTAGCTGTTTTTATATAAAAGTTCAACCAAGGATTGGGATTGCAAATTAGCCTGTGGCTAGAAAACCCTGTGTACAAGACAACAGTTGCTTCGTTTTTAGAGAGAGTCAGAGTCAGAGTCAGAGAGAATTTATTGTCATTTGCACCGCATGTAGTACATGTGTTGAAAACGAGATTATGTACACAGGGTCCCAGTTTAACATGTAACATTGTTTATTGTGCTGTCCTTGATCAAATAAACTTGAATGAATGAAAAAAATTTTTTTTATAAAAGAACCAGTGTTTTGTGTGTGCGTGTGCGTGTGCGTGTGTGTGTGTGTGTGTGTGTGCGTGCGTGCGTGCGTGCGTGCGTGCGTGTGTGCGTGTGTGTGTGTGTGTGTGTGTGTGTGGGTGTGTGGGTGTGTATGTGTGTTTGAGGTTTCACAACACAACTGTTCTCTTGTGCCCTTTTTATTTTATTGGTTTAACATTTTCCTCTAACTGCTTTAAGTTTAAAGAAAATATGGTTACAGAAAATGCAGTTTAGAATAAAGTTTCATGGAGACGAAAGCCTCACTGGACTTCTGGTCCATCCCATTTTGAAACTTAGCCCCAAGTGACCCTGTGTAATAAAGGAAGGAAGGAGGAATATGTTATCTAAGCTGATTTGCAAGATGAAGCTGAAATCCATCTGTGATGTTAATACAAATTATTTCCTCTCATGAACACATTCATGAGATTTTTTTTTAACATTTGACTTGTTTAAAATTATTTAATAAGATTCTGAAATCACTAGTCAAGATAATTTACCAAATTTTATTTGTTTAAACAAAAAGTTAGTATCTTACTCAGTCAAGTTTCATTGAAGTCCTGTACTTTTTAAAATGGATTTCAGTGCCTTGCTCATGAAAATCACAGGGTCATCGCTGGATCTGACGCTCCTCCTCTCACCTCCTTCACACCTTTTTCCTAAACAACCTTCACTAATATGATCCCTCTTTTATTTTTTATTTTTTAAAGACTGGAACAAATGTAAGCCCTGGCCTCCCAGGGAGAAGCATGATTTATAAAAACGCAATAAAAATGGACGGATGAGGGAGACTTGGGTGCACGGCGGTGAAGGAGGCGTTGGAGGGATAGCAAAGCTCGCCCCCCTGATGGGAGGGCCTGTGGTGGGGCATTAACAGGATGTCCAGGCTGAGTAAATCTTCCACCAGCCGCTCAGAGCTCACAACCTGAGAAAACTTCCTAAACACTAACAGGCTGTCAGGAAGCCATTGTTCTGCTGGATACATCCAATTATTTTACACATATGTGAGGGTCCTTCGACATGCACTTCAACAGAATGTGAAACTGAACGACTAATAAGATTTAAGTTTTGTTGTTGTTGTTTTGTTTTGTTTACTTAGAAAAAATAAACTAAGAGTTGAAACATGAACCCTCTTTAATTTCCAGCATGCTGTTTTAATCAGGGCTCATTTTGAGTCTGCTTTAAGGAATTTGAGTACAGTTATGTTTTTCTGTAGTTGTGCCCGACACA
>JBBPBX010005485.1:22564-32815 GCA_038048925.1 Garcialebias charrua | reverse complement strand
GATATATATCTATATAGATATATATATATAGATAGATAAACTACTACTTACTACTCGTACTACTATTCCTACTTTGCGTTTTTTCACTTATCGCAGGTCTTCAGGGAACAGATCCCCCATAATAAACGAGGGATTACTACAATCAGTATTAGCCAAGATGTCTGCAGAGATGTGTTGCAACTGCCTTTTAGGAAAACAGAAAACAGAAAGTGCTCTGTTTGCGTGGAAAAAATATTGGCCAAAAAGGTTGAGAATTTGCAAATTAAGTCAAAATATTAGCTTGGATTTAGAACAGAGCACCTCAAAGTTTCCAGTGGGTTAGCAGCAGCCAAAGTCTAAAATAATTTTAATGGACATCCAGCTGCAAAATACATGAATGAATTAAAAATATGCAGCAACACTAGCTGATTGTTGACACTGTGCTTCATGCTAATATGCTAACAGGCACACAGCTGCTTAAATGCCATTTCATGTGTTTCTGAGTTTTATTTATATCTTAGATGAATGTTCCTCAACCCATAAAAGCAGCAGTGTTCTTATAACCATGTGATACATGATGACATACAGTTTGTGTTGATGCTGTGCATAATGGTGTGCTAGTAAAGGTCTAGCACAGGGGTCTGCAACTTGCGGCTCTGGAGCCACATGTGGCTCTTTGGTACCTCTGCAGCGGCTCTTTTAGGTTTTGACCAAACCTAAAATAAAACGGAATTTTATTTAAATTATTACCAACAATGAAAACTGCTAGTTTTAGCAGATGTCCTGTCATTTTCAAGTATGTGAAGGAAATGCAAGGCGTATAAAACATGTGGACTACAACGTGCTATAGCAGGTTAGCCACTTTAAGTCAACTTCCAGTCTCACAGCGTGAACTTTCTCTCAAATCCACCAGAATGTTTTGGAATATCTGAAGAATAAAACACAAAAAACAAAGTCAAAGTAAACAAAAGTATTTATTTTTCTTTAAAAAATGTAAATGGATAGGCCTACCCAACAAAATGGCCTTATTTTATACTTTTGACTTTATGCTATGATTCTTAATTCTTCAAAGATTAAGACAACTCCCATCAGCCTGCAGTGTTCAGTTTTTTAACGATTGTAAAATTGTTTAAAAAAATGTATTTCTTCTTGCTTCACATGAATCTGGTCTTTTCTTTAGTAATAAAATGTAAACATATCAATAAATGTTATTAATAGAGAGGACATTTTTTCTTTTATAATATCACCCCCTTTGGCTGCAGTCCATCTCCAACAAACGTGGTTCATGGGCCACCAGTTGACAGTACACAGTTGTGGCAGGTTTTGCGGCTCTGTATTTAGCAGTGGTGGGCAGCGCTAATCCAAAAATTTGTTCAGCTTTTTCCAAAGTGCTTACTAATTTATTTAGGTCCGCAATTTCAAAGGAGCCAAGATGGTGTAGTGGCAGGGCTTTTGACTTGGGACCCGAAGGACGCGGGTTCGCGCCCCGGCCACTACACACCTTGGGGTGTCTATGAGTGCACACCTAATTCTCCAGCTCCCCGGACGCTGACTACGGCTGCTCACTGCACCACCTGGTGGTGGTTGGGTTAAATGCAGAGACCAATTTCGTCTGTCAAGTATGGGAACATACACAGATGACAAAAATGTGACATTTATTTATTATTATAAAAGCGCTTATGTCTTAGCAAAACTAGCGGAAGCTAATTTTAATGCGCTAAAGTGCAAATGGCGAACTACTTTTTTAAATCCAGCAGATTTTACCATTTCGTGAAACAGGTAAGCTCAGGAACCCTAGTGCTATAAAGTCAGCTAAGAAATATATATATTTTTAAGCGTTTATTTAGCTAAATTTAAAGAAATAAAGCCGTCCCACCTGTGGGCCATTTGCATGAAAAAAAGTCGTTTGCCATTTGAAATGGCGAACTACTTTTTTAAATCCAGCAGATTTGACCATTTCGTGAAACGGTTAAGCTCAGGAACCCTTGTGCTATAAAGTCAGCTAAGAAATATATTTTTTCTCAGCAAAGCAATCATTGGCCCTCATGCACGAAAATGTTCGTATTTTTATCCTAAATTCCTCTTACTTTTGTTCGTACGAAGCGTTCGTACGAACATGCCACGTCAGATCCAACAAAGTCTTCTATCGTCAGGAAATGTGTGTATATGAGCTGTGTAAATAATGATGAATCCCACCTGTTCTATTCACCTGCTCGTGCACGCGGGAGGTTATTTACATAATTCCCACCCCTCAAAACACCATATAAGGATATAGTTTCCTGCCACCGCGAGCAGGAAGTGTCCATTCATTCCGGCTTTTATGCGTCAGAAAACACACAAACGCGTTTGGCGAATTAAAATTGACTCGCCTTTGATCATAGTGTCAGCCCCGGATCTGAGCGCAGACCCACACAGAATACAGATGACATCAGTGAGCGCCCACAGTCAACAGGCAGTTTATATTAAAAATGACATGAGACAACTGTATAAGCTGGTTTCGCTTTTTTCTCCCCTGTCTCTGCAGCGGCGCTGTGTATGTGTGTGTGTGTGTGTGTGTGTGTGTGTGTCCGACAGTGGCACGGGGTGGCACGACAGTGGCGCGTGGCGTGGTGGCGCGGGGGGGCGCGTTGCGTGGCACACGGTGGTCGACATGAGTGGCGCGGGGGGCCACGCGCGGGTGGCGCAAGGTGGTGGCGCGGGGGGGCGCGTTGCGTGGCACACGGTGGTCGACATGAGTGGCGCGGGGGGCCACGCGCGGGTGGCGTGGTGGCGCGGGGGGCGCGTTGCGTGGCACACGGTGGTCGACATGAGTGGCGCGGGGGGCCACGCGCGGGTGGCGCAAGGTGGTGGACGTGGGGGGGGGGGGTGTTGAAGCCGCTTTAATTAAACCAATATGTGTGGTTGCATTTAATTGTTTTTAAACTCAAAATATTTTCTAAATAACGAAATATAAAGTTATTAGTGGAGAAAAGGCCGTCTGGATAACAGCAGACCGACTCCTCGTAAAATATACGACAGGTCGGGACCACACGTAAATTTTGTTCGTATCTGAAAAAAATCCTAGGATACGAAAACATTGTTGGATGCCACAAATGATCCTAAATCACTCGTACGCACAGTATAAGAACAAATCTGTGCGTACGAACGGTTCGTGCATGAGGGCCATTGTTTTTACCGTGTTTTCTTGTAAAGTCCGTGCGGGCTCGCTTCTGTGGCCGCCATTTTGAGCAGGGCAAATGAGGCGCTGACGCATCGCATAGCGGTGACGCATAATAGATGCCCTCCATGCTAAAAACTCTTCATCTGACTCTTCGAAAACAAGCAATAAGGCTGCAGAGTAACACACTGGCTGCTAACTGCTATAGAGAGAGAGTGCTTCCGAAAACAATGAATCATTTGACCAATCATGTCTTGTCACATGACAGGTAATAATAATAATAATAATAATAATGAATTCAATTTATAACGCGCTTTTCATTAGTGAAAATCTCAAAGTGCTACACACATTGAATGCTACACACATTCATACACCGGTAGCGGCAGACTACCATGCAAGGTGCTTTCCAGTCCTACCGGGAGCAACTCGGGGTTAAGTGTCTTGCCCAAGGACACAACGACACATGGTGTGGGGAACCGGGATTCGAACCGCCAACCTTCCGATCGGGGGACGACTGCCATTACCACTACGCCACGGCCGCCCCTAAAATAAATAGCCAATAGGGCCCCTTAGGGCGGGCCCCGCTTTATTTTCACGGACCACATCCGGCGCTGACCGGATGTGGTCCGTGAGCAGTCGTACGGTTGATTTAAGAGCCCGTAAATAAGTTTTTTCGTTTTTACTGACAGATAATTAGTTATTAGCGGTACTGCATTTTAAATAGAAATAGCGCAAATCCGCTTATGGATTATAAAAATTAGTAAATCCGCTATAGCGCTAACAAATTGTTTAGGTCCGCTATTAGCGGATTAGCGCTTTAGCGGTCGGATGCCTACCACTGGTAATTAGTAAACAAAGTGTCAAAAATGGCTGTTTTTATCGTTAAGGTTGCAGACCCCTGGTCTAGCAGGTCAAGTATTTTATACGTAATTACCACTATAAAGAAAAATTCATTCAGAGGGGTTGTGAAACTTGTGAATGTCACGTAAATAAATAAATATATAAGGTACACAGCCCACATTTATTAAGCTAATTTTTGTTTTTTATGTATTTATTACCATATTATCAGTTTCATAACCTTTCTAACATATTCTGTAAATGTACATGTGTGAAGCACTTCTTTGTCTTTTTTAAAATCAAACTTGTGGTGGAGTTTACAGTAAACACTCGAGCACTGAGCCACAGCTGCTCATTCTGGTTGGAGTGAATTGTTTTTTTCTGTGTTCTTATGAGCAAGTGTTCTTATGAGCAAGTCTAACACTTTTTGTATTTTTCAGACTTCAACTCGATCCCAGTTAACTAACATTTAGAACATTGTGCACATTGTGCTACGTAAAACAGTCTTAATAATATTTTTCCTGCATTTTGGGCTTCAGCTAAAAACATTTTCTGAATGTGCCTCCCTGTAGGAATGTATTACTGATGCAAATCTCACATTATCAAATATCTTTTCAAAAATAACTGTTTTTTTTTTTCTTCTTAAATGATATTTAGAAGATGTATTAAACTAAATATTGGCAAAGATCTAAATTATTTGCGTTCAAATATCTATAAAACGTAAAACTTTTCATTGGACTAGATTCTTTATTTTATTTTATGTAAAAAAAAAATTATAAGGAATAAGAATAAGAATTTATTTAGCACATTTCTTAAACTCAAAATCACTTAAAGGATCCAAGTTAACACAAATGTAGAAAGAAACATACTTTGTATAACACAATTTTGCATCTGTTTTTGGAAATACTTTTATACTTTTTTTATTTTATTTGATAGCATATATTTTGGAAAGGATGCTCAAACTGTTAGACTGCAACCATAAATCACTCTGTAATTTATTTGTTTGTATAAAAGGTTCCGTATAAATTTTTATATATAAATCGCACTAGCTAAATTATCTGAAGTGGATTTGCAAACTACACAACACTGCAATGCCATGCAATATTTCAACCTGAAATTACATGAAATAAAACGTCCCTGTTGATCTTTGATGTTTCTCTTATGTGTGTTAAAAGGGACACGGAGTATAAGGGAATGCAACTATCCTTGGACCAAATGAGCCCCACCAAACCAGCGTTTCCATACGCTGACAGTCACAGTGAAGACAGGAAGAGCACCAAGACCCGTCTGACCCAGTCCAAAGCTAAAGCAAGAGTGTCACCGTATCCACAGGTAAAGGAAGTATTTACTGATTAAATAAGCAAATGGATTCGTTAGCCTTAAATATTTCAGATTTGTGACTTTGTGTCTTTTCAGCAATTTTCAGCTTTGAATCCAGAGCGTTCTGAATCTGACCAGGACAGCCAGTGGGGAGGGAGCCCCCTGACCGATTCCGCTTCTCCTCAGTTGTTGGATCCCAGTGAGACTGCAGAAGCGTCTTGCGCCTACAGACTTTATCCCGACTCGGGTTCCCTGTGCGACGGTCTGGGTTTATCTGAAGACGATCTCTCCCGTGTCCAAACTCGTCCCCTCTCCACCACCTGTGATCGCGTCCGATGCCAAAGTGGCCGCTACTTTCTGGGAACGCCTCAGTCGGGCAGAGAGATGTGGTGGGACACCACACGCTCTGTGCTCTCACTTCCAAAATTCTCAGCCGTGAACAGCGAGGGCTATGAAATCACATCCTACAATGGCGCCATTCACGGTGAGGTGTTAGGGTTGAGACCACAACCATCTGTCTCTGAAAATACTTCTGGCCTTGTTTCTCCTGGTAGCTGTTTTCCAAATGTTATTATGGGACATGCTAAGTTGTTTACGCCGTCCCTTGCCAGTGAGCCGATTGCTACCATCTGTTCAGAAATTGCATGCAATTGAAAGCCAAGTTATTTCACATTTCACATCCTCAAACAGTAAAACAACCCCCAGTGAGCTTCTGCCAAGACATCAGATCATGATTCCATATGCACTGAAAACAAAATTTCACACATTAACCATGTGTGCATCTTTAAAAGAAGGCATTTATTTATTTCATTGTCCTGACATGTGGCCTCTAATTTCTCTCTGCAGGACGGGGCCACTGGGATGAAGACAGCATAGTGAGCTCACCTGATGGAGGTGGATCCACCAGCGATTCTGGCGAGCGTTACCACGGTGACCAATTCCAAGCAAGCCCCCGAGAGCCAAGCAAGATGGAGACCCTGATTCGAGCCACTCAGCAAATGATTAAAGAGGAAGAGAGCCGTTTGCAGCATCAAAAGGTTCTCCTGGACGTCTCAGGACTCACCAAAACTCACAGTCCATGTTTCCCTTCCTCCCTACCCCATCACTCTCAACTCCCTATGCCTAGTGTTGTGTGCCGTGGTCCCGGTGCCCCCAGCATGGACCTTTCCTATGAGCGCCTCCACCACAGAGACAGCATCAAAGTGCTCGGGCCCCATGACAATGATGAAAACACAACCAGTCCTGTTTCTTTGTCTCGACTCAGCAGCCCTGGCTCTGATGGAATCCCCAGATCAGGCCTTCCTCTCACCAAAGACTACATGCCAACAGATCTGTCCCCCCACCCTTCTCAATCCCAGGTGAGTCCGCTCCTCTATCCAGTTCAGGAGAGGCAGCCACTGGACAGGCAAGCAGCGTATGCCTTGGCCGGGTATTCCCTGGAGCACCTCTATGACCCCGAGAACTTACGAAGTTACTCCAGCTTGGCGTGTGGAGGAGTCCAGTACGACGTGGCATCTCATGTTAGAATGCAGGCTGAGCAGATACAGGGACACAAGGCAACCTCAGTTATCATAACCAACGGCAGCTGACGATATCTGCTTCAGATAGGTCATGTTGTCTAAACCAGGACGTTGGATTTGGTGACGGATGCGTGAGCATCACCGAGCAAGTGTTCGACACAAAAACTAACAGGATTCAAGGCACCTGTGTTGGACTCATGGAGTTCCATTCATCTCTACTTGTAAAGACCAGGCATCCTGTCGTAATCCACAGAGATTGTTATTCCAATGCTAAAAGGAACTGTGTTTTGGAATTATAATTTGATACGCCACCCGACGAGGTTTGCTCCATAACAGGAAAAGCTGTACTTTATTAGTGGTGAACTAACACTCCCTCCCTTCCTCCCCCCACATTAAAGGCTGGTTAAACATCAATCAAGTGTTTCTGTCCCACTCCTCTCACGCACCATTGACCACCCGAGTTAATCAGTCCTGGACATGATTTCCAAAGGCAGTGCTGTTCCATTGCCCTTTTACCCGAGAACTCCATCGCACAAAAAATAATGTTTGACACATTAGTTGTCAAAAAGACAGACACAACATCAAAAAGACAGAGAGAAGCGTTTTGCTGTTGTACGATGTCAGTGTTTAAGTATTTCTTTGTCAGTGGGCTGTTTCCTGCATGTGTCACTATTCTGTTGGTGTAGAACGTTTTCTGAAGGATTTAAATTAGTTTTAGTGTTTGGCTCGCCACCATTACTTTATACCTTTTTTTTTAAGTATGTAAAGGTGAAAAACAATGGGGAAACTGGTGAAAGAATTAAATATGCAGGTGAATAAGACAAGGAAAAGCCTTCATTAAGGGATTCTGACCTAATCCATTTGTCACATATAAGCATGTAAAAAACGAACTCGGTGAAAATTAACAGTTTTTGCATATCGGATCTTTTTTTTATTTTAATTTTTTTATTTATTTCTGTTGCACAACTTGACTTTCAGGCATATTGTAGAATATGCTGTGAAATCTTTAAATTATTCTCCACGTGCAAACTTTTTTGCAGAGAACGGAAAAATGAAGGGTTAAAAATGATTGCTCCAAACATATCTTTAAAAAAGATGAACGTCTTCAGTTTTCTTATTTATGATGTAAATACAGTATGATTTACTCAATGAACTTTTGCAAACAAGTGACAAGATTATTTATGAATTGTTCAAAATGACTCAATTTTGAAACAGGTAAACATAATTTAATTGTTTGTTTGTCCCAATAAACACACACAATGCTGCTGCCTCAGAAAGCTGGTATTTAGATATAATGTACATAAAGATTATGTATAGTGTCTATAGGTTTAATAGTTGTGTATTTTCTGGGTTTTATTGTACTTACTAGTGCTTTATTTTGCAAAATACAACCGAAAAACAAAGACGGCTAAAGAAAAAAGTCTCTATTCTGTTTTTTCTCTCTTGTTTTACATTGAAACTAAAATTAGCATTATAAGGACTAAAGTTACCAATTTTTTATTTATTTCAGCCTGTTCAATTGTGTAACACAGTTACATTTTAGGCGAGTATTTTGCTGCACAATAAATCTTCGAGCAGCTGTCAATCTCCAAGTCCTTGGATTGTGTATAAAGTAAAATTACTACATCTTTAATGGTGAGCCAGCTAGGAGATTTATTGGAAATCGACTACTGTATTCATATAAACATTATTGCCAGTACAGTAGTTGTTAGCAATTATTTCCCACATGTATGGTGGGAAAATTATAAATTTGATTTTCATTTAATCTGTGCATTCATCATAACGAGGGAACTTGGGACTCGGAAAGGTGTAGTTTTTATAAAAGCTGTCAGACTTAGCTGGTAAAAAAAAAAATACACAAATATTTAGCCTAGCATTTCAAAGAGGGAAACTTGTTGCAGCTATGTTGTTCAAAAATCCAGAACATATCATTACAACAGCAAAGCACCACTTTAAGTTTTCTAGGCGCTTGCAGCAACACGTTTTCTCCGTTTGAAGCAGTGGGCCTTGCATATTTTGCTGCTCTGAACTTTGCTCTGGGGCAGTTCTCCAGTTTTTTAATGCATGCAAGTCACTCGCATTAAAGGTAGAGAACTTGCCTGCCTGACCGTCGAAGCAAAGAGAGACAGAAAGAGACCTGGACACAGTTGTGGCCTAAATATACAGACCTCTCATCAGTCACTGCTGACGTGACTTTGTGATGGTCTGCCAGATATCCCTGCTGCTGTCATTACAGGAGGCAAAACTACTTTAACACTCAGCTGCTGACATCATCAAGGTTTATGAACAGTGTGTGTGTGGATGAGTGTGCGAATGTGCCTTCATTGTTAAATTCTTCAATAATCAGACCGTTTTTCTCTCCCTCTCTCCAAACACAGAGGCTTTTGCCTGATGTGCCCCGAAGGCTTTCACATGTAGCGTCAGTAACAAATTAGGCCCAACGCTGGGCTTTTTGCCCAGACTTCGCACTCCAACGCACACCTCCCTAACTACTTTGAGCCTCCTTAACCCAGATCTTCCCTCCCTCCGTCTAAAGAAAGAAACAGTTGATTATAACGTCTAAGAAGCAGAGGAAAACTACATGTGCCACTATAGAAAGGAAGACTGCCAACCTTCTCACAATGCTAACATTTGATCAGTATACGAGCATTTAAGTACATGCATTACATTATTAATTTATAAAAAAACCAGTGTGTTATTTATAGAAGTACATGCATTACATTATTAATTTATAAAAACCAGTGTGTTATTTATAGAAGTACATGCATTACATTATTAATTTATAAAAAAACCAGTGTGTTATTTATAGAAGTACATGCATTACATTATTAATTTACAAAAACCAGTGTGCTATTTATAGAAGTACATGCATTACATTATTAATTTATAAAAACCAGTGTTATTTACAGAAGTACATGCATTACATTATTAATTTATAAAAACCAGTGTGTTATTTATAGAAGTACATGCATTGCATTATTAATTTATAAAAACCAGTGTGTTATTTATAGAAGTACATGCATTACATTATTAATTTATAAAAACCAGTGCTATTTACAGAAGTACATGCATTACATTATTAATTTATAAAAACCAGTGTGTTATTTATAGAAGTACATGCATTACATTATTAATTTATAAAAACCAGTGTGTTATTTATAGAAGTACATGCATTACATTATTAATTTATAAAAACCAGTGTGTTGTTAATTTAATGTTGTACAAAGCAGTTTAACACAAATATTTTTAACTATGTTGAGCCATTCGTTTTCAAAAGAGCACTGTTTTATTAAAAAGTTTGTGGAGGGGGGTTGTAATTGTGAATGCTGAATTTGTTAATTATTAATGAGGGATACAATTATTTGCTTTTGATTTACGGGAATTGTGTCGGAAGGAAGGAAGGAAGGAAGGAAGGAAGGAAGGAAGGAAGGAAGGAAG
>JBBPBX010005484.1:28774-56264 GCA_038048925.1 Garcialebias charrua | reverse complement strand
TTATTCACAACTGCAGAGCTTTTCATTTAAGGTTAAGGTCGGATATGAAGGGGCTATGTTGATAGCCATAAAAAAAAGATATATTTAAAATTTCCATTAATCTTTTTGCCAGTTATCACTTTTTTTTTTTAGCTTAAATTGTGTGTTTGAAGAAGCAAGAGTCACCAGTAACTCACCACAGACAAAGTAAACGTGTGTCATGCTGGAATCCTGCTGATTGAATCAACTTGTTTTGTGCTAGCTGACATTTTCACTGTACTCCATATTATAAACGAGCACAAATGAGACTTTTGTGTGCTTCATGAGTTCAGCTGAAAATGTAAGAAACTTTAGAGCCATCACGTTTTAATCATGCAGGAATTCAGTTAACAATGTGCATATTGTACGTTACAAACACACGGTTGTTGGAGCTTTTAGACACAAATGTTTACCCCTCATTTTTCAGGTGCTTTTAAAAGAAGTTATCTAAATCAATAAGTAACTATGCTTCAACTTTATTACAATTGTTTTTTTTTAAATAATCTAAGATTTTGAGGGAGATGAGCAGGCAGTCCTTTGACCAGAGGTGGAGAAAGTACTCAAACACTGTACTTAAGTATAAGTACAAATAAACAGACAAAAATGTACTCTAGTAAAAGTAGAAGTACCATATTAATGTTTTTACTTAAGTAAAAGTAAATAAGTACTTGCTTTTAAAAATACTTAAAGTATTAAACTAAAAGTACTTGCTGAATGTATTACCTATGCAATGGTCTACAAAATCATTAAGTGTACCTACTGGATGTATATTTTCTGTAATACATTAATAGTGTTGAGTCATTTTAATGAACAATGCTGCAGATAATACGTTTTTATTGTGTTTATTCTGTGACACAGTTCACACTTGGACTTGTGATTCTGTGTGTCAGAATTTCAGGGATGACCTGCAGAGTTAAATGTCATTAAGCAAAATAAGAAAGAGGAATGATTTTACCTTTGAGTTTTGATTCAACACAAATCAATGTGTCATTTTAACTGCAGTAAAAACATTGAAGTAAAAGTTGTCTGTTTGAAAAAAGGAGCATTAGACCTAACAAAGGAACAGGCTCTGATCACTTCAACTCCAGTTTGTCTTCAACTCTAGTTAAAATACTGTCTAAACCTTGTAATGGGTCAATAGTGAACAATATTTTAACTTCCTGACACCATTTTCAAACTTGGACCTGAGTGTTGAGACATTTGGAGACATCTCTTGTGTCCTAACATCCCGTGAACTGATACCTTTTAATATTGCAGCAAGAATTTCTTGTCCAAGTTCCGAAGAAGTTAGTTTTCAAAGTTTTTTAGTCGAATCTGGATCTTTTGGGAGAGAGAATATGTCCTGCTGTACTGAACAGTCTTTCAATAGTATTTCAATAATATTTCAATGGTCTTTCAATAGTATTTCAATAATATTTCAATTAGGTCATGGGTGTTGTATATCTTTTGGCTGACTCTCCACGGTGGAATCCATTTTGGGTGTGTTAGTGGTTCTGTGGGTGCTCCCAGCTCAATATATGTCACTGGTCCAGCTCTTACCTGTCCACTTTGAAGTGATTCAATGGACCAACTCCTCTCTCGACATCAGTTACTTTCAAACTAACGACAAATCAAAAAAGCTGCAACGTGAATGTAACTTGTAACTCAACACATTATAGAAATGTAGTGTAGTAGAAAGTACAGATACTTCATGTAAAATGTATTGGAGTAAAAGTAAAAGTACCCACATTTAATTATATTTAAGTAAAGTACAGATACATGAAAAATGTACTTAAGTACAGTAACAAAGTATTTGTACTTAGTTACATCCCACCACTGCATTTGACTTAGCATGTCGTAAGAGCAGCAGTAGTTTTAAACATAAATTCAGACCGCTTGGCTTTCATACATAATGACTTCAAGGAACTGATCCCGTCGTCTTGTGGGGTGGGAGCTGTGGGAGTTGTCAGAGCTGTGGTTGGGAAACATGGTTTGTCTAACATTAGCAACACATTATTAGCTTACATGCTGCTAATGTTTGCTATTATTGTCAAACCCAAGAGCGAGAGCGTTTGAGCAAAGTTGAGGACGAACAGCTGCGGCCTGGACAGCCATTACGTTAGAAGCAGGAGGCAGTTTGCATATTTATATTTACATGCATACCAAACGAGGCAATGGATCAGATTTTCAGTAGTTTGAAGGTATTTTTTCTCAAGGCAAAAATCTAACTTTGTTAGCAAAAATGTATTTTTAGAAATGCAGTCATTGCCAGAAGAAGTTCAAATAAACAGACCCACAGCTGCACCACATGCACGGTGAACGTCCAGCAGACAAAATACAATTCCAATGTCTGAAGTACCATCTCATTGGGTTTGTTTGACATATCAGATGCAGATACATAACTAAAAAATGAAACACAACCAAACTGTAAAAGAAATTACAGTCTGTTTTGTATCATGCTGCAAGTCTTCGTGAAAACACACTAACATACACGTTTGTGACAATTTACTTTTTTTCAAAATAAGTACCGTATTTTCCAGTCTATAAGTCGCACCTTTTTGCCTAATTTGCATTCCCTGCGACTTATAGAAAGGTGCAACATGTTTATGGGTTTTCCCCCATATTTTTAGACCAATTTTTGGCTCAGATATAACCGTTTTTCATTTTGGCAAAAAATGGTGCAGTACCACTTTTGTCCGCTAGGGTCCACCGATAATTGTTTTTACTGTGTTAATCTTGTTAAAGTCCTTCCCACCAGCCCACATTTCGGGTTGTCAGCGGTGACGCGTAACATACGCAACGCTTCAGCGGTGACACATAGTAGATGCGACTTATAGAGAGGTGCAACATGTTTATGGATTTTTCCAATTTATTGCCAATAATTGGACAATGCGACTTATAGAAAGGTGAGACTTATAGGGTTGAAAATGCGGTAGTAATAAAACTTGACAGCATCCCAGGCCTCACAAAATTATCGTTGAACCGCAACCTGCTCTACAATCATCATCGAATCTGTTTCCTACACGCACTTTTTAAGGAAACTGTGCATTGTAGTTCCTTTGTACGCCACCGTTATACTATAAAAATGTTTGATTGAAATAATTGTAGATTACAGCTCCCTCATTCCTTTGTTTAAAGACATGTTTCAGAGTTTCCCGGTGGTTTAAAAGGATTGGGCTCCATAGAGCCAAATTGGATCTTGGGTATGTAAATACTCCTTTGATGTTTAATGAGAAACAAAGTTAGCTAATTATAGCAGCTCTGAGAAACATGAGGAGGACAGTGGGAAATGTTTCCATCACTCCCTAGCTCTATAGATTACTGCCTAATTGCCTCAATCGAATCAGGCGGAGACATTAGCCAGAGAGGCAACGAGTGAGAGAGAAACATGGGGATGGGGCTGATTACACATATCCGTCGGTGGCTCTTTAGATAATCCAACCGAGGACCAACAAGTCGGGTTCTCTGACTTTGTGCGAGACCGTCTGTCTTCTATAGACTGCACGTCTCTCGTAGCGTGTGCCCCCTCCCCCACAGCATGAAGGTGAGGATAGCAGGGTACTGTTTTCTCTCCTGCCACGCCAGCCAGCTGCAGAGGTGATTCATACTCTCATGCGGAAGTTTTTCCAACTATAATTACATGTAATTCTGACACATGTTTATGCCTGATTTTACCAGACAGCTTCTCCACTAATGACAAAGTGGTGCATAACATCCTGCCCAAACGTTTCCTACAACAATATTTTTCTGCGTTATTATTGCATGTTGTGATTTTTAAGTACAAGCCGGGAAACTGACTCTGCTAGTTCGGCTGGACTGTTGACAAGCTGAACATATGCTGTTATGTTCACCTTTTGTAAAAATATTACAGGCGTACAAGAATTAAACAAACGACAAAAGCAATATTTTGTTGCTGTGCAGCCCGGTTTGTCTGATATTGTGTTTGATTGTATCTACATAGGAACAGTGATGAAGGAGAAAGCTGATATGTTCACTTTTTTTAAAAAGTGTTTGTTTTTGTATTTCGACTAAGAGTGGCTCAGTTGGTAGAACTGTTGCCTCTCAGCGAGAAGGTTGCCGGTTCAAATCCTGGCCGTGGACCTTTTTGGATGGAGTTTGCATGTTCTCTCCGTGCATGCATGGGTTTTCTTCTGGTACTCCCCACAGACCAAAAACAT
The DNA here is from genome assembly GCA_038048925.1 of Garcialebias charrua. Taxonomy (NCBI): domain Eukaryota; kingdom Metazoa; phylum Chordata; class Actinopteri; order Cyprinodontiformes; family Rivulidae; genus Garcialebias; species Garcialebias charrua. The sequence continues at coordinate 52,089 of JBBPBX010005484.1, read as the reverse complement.
GCATGTTAGGCTGATTGGTGACTCGGTGCATTCGCATCAGCCCAGTTTAGTCCGTTTTAGTTGAACTCTAGTCCGTTTGCCTAGAAAGTCTGGTTCGTTTGGGGAGGTGTGAACGCGCCATCGAACTCTGTCACGGAACAAAAAGGCCAACTCTGGCTCACCTAAAAACCTAGGTCTTGGTCCGGTAGAAGAAAACTCTAGCGCGGTTCAAGTACAGTGTGAATGCAAGCAGATCAGGCACCGCTCCGCAAGCAGGAAGTGGACTACAGACAGTGCAGGGCAAACAAACACGCATTTCTCTTACCTCATACGGAGCCGTCAGCTTGCTTTGTGTGAAAAACCACGTTCTCCATGGTCTGCTCCTCATCTTCTGCTCATGCTGAGTCCATTGCAGAGAAATGACAACATAGAACTCCTAAAACTGCTAAAATTTGACACCACTCCGTTTTTGTTCTTATTTCCAGAAGAAAATGAAGAAGTGTGTTCTTCACCAGATTATCTGAAGGATATTCTTATTCCATATCCACCCGTTCGCTGCGGTCACAGAACAGCAATCTCCTTCACATTCCGAGAACCAAATTAAGGACCATGGGAGACCGGGCTTTCAGTGTGGCTGCCCCCTGCCTGTGGAACTCTCTTCCTGACTGTCTGAGAGCCCCACAGTCTGTGGTTGACTTTAAGAGCGGCTTGAAGACCTTTCTTTTCAACCAAGCATACTCTACCTCCTCATGATTCTACTTTTGATCTTAGCTGATATTGTTATTGATTTTAATTGTTTTATTATTTGTTTTATTGTCATTTAATTCTGTTGCTCCTTGTAGCACTTTGAGATTTTCATTAATGAAAAGTGCGTTATAAATTGAATTCATTATTATTATTATTATTATTCAGCGGTTTTCATGTCGTTTCCTTCAGTAGTTCTTGGTGCAGCACAACCACAGGCGGGCGGTGGGGTGGAACAGGTTGGCTCGACTGACTCAGTGCAGTGTGAATGAGAACCATACCAGCCGAACATGTAAACAAATGTTCTGAATTTTGGCCCCCAATGGAACCAAGTCGACCGGACTGTCAGTTGTGAAAACGACCTACGGTACATACATTTTCTCTATGTATGAGTGAGAGAGTGAATGGATGTTTCTCGTTTGTCTCTCTCTGTGATGGACTGGAGACCTGTCCAGGTGTCCCCCGCCTCTCACACATTGATGGCTGGACATGGGCACCAGTGACCCCTGCGACCCGAAAACGAAGAAGTGGTTAAAAGATAATGGATTGGATTAAAAAAGTAGAATTTTTATTTATTATTTCTTTATTTGTCTGTTAATGTGCATCCTGCCTATACTTTGGAGGCAAATGTGTCAGGAAAAAAAGTTCCTGTAGATCGGTTTCGTCTTCAGAGCGCAGTGATATTGAGGTCAGCTGTCCAAAATGATCTCATGTTAAGGAATTGTCGAGTCAGCAGGGTCACAACACAACCGCCATGACGGCACTCTCTCCACGGCGTTACCGCTGCCCTCCTTTCCCTTCTTCCCTGCTCTTTGCTTCCTCTTCATGAGAAAAGCAGACAGAGCAGAGACGCACTGAAATGTACAGTATCGATGTCCTTTAACTCTCAGAAGGAATGTTCTTTCCTGTGTCTTTCTATGAAATCACACCTCAGCAACTCTGATCACTCACATGGATGTCAATTATTATTTTTAAACAATGCTCTAAACAGTTTTAGATCATTTTAAAAAGGGTTTCCTTTACTGTTCTGTCTGGCTGAAAATTCTACTTTATACATTTTCCAAGAAGTATTATTTAAATCGGAATACAGGAAATGTATGTTGTCATTCTCTTTCGGGATCCTCGGCCCCAATAAATTCCTTTTTTATGGTTCAGTTAAGAAAGTGGACACTGAAAACAGATAACGGCACTCATGGAGAAAGGGCTAGAAGTGGGAGGGCACTTCCTTAGTCCAGATATTTAGCTTGGTCAGTCGGGGTGCAAATCTTTAGGAAAGTCGTGTGGGAATCAGTGAGCTAGACATTTTCCCATTCCATTTCTTCTTGCCATTGGGCAATAAGGGCATCGGGCCAGAGCTTTGAGTGTGACTGTGTGGTGCTCGGGTCATGTACACCAGCTTGTAGTGGGTTTCAGTGAGTTAGTTATAGACATTTGGATTCTTTACTAAAATCAACCATGTTTGTTTCTGCTTTTTTACAACACTTTTTATTCCCTACTTGTTTCTTTTTTCTCTCTTTTATATACCAACACACACACACACACACATGTTCCCATAATTTATAGCTGCCGGGGCCTTGATCAATTGATAGCAGGGAATCCTTTGGTAAATAGAGTTTTAGACACATTGCCAATAGACCTGGGCTATTGATTGGTGTGTAAATTAAAAACTTAATCAGGTCTCTGAGATAAGATTTATCTCTGCTCCAAGCAAATTACAGGGCTGACTTGGAGACTTAAAGGCAGGCCGGTTGGCAGATGAGCATTGCCCCTTCATGGGTAGTTTGGTCTTGGTTTTCTGTTTTCGTATATATTTTTTGGGCTGCTGGTACCACCCCTCAATTTTTGGGTTGACAATCTTTAACTTTATTAAAATGCACATGCACCATGAAAACTTTTCATTCATACAGTGCATGGAAGAATTTCTTGACTAAATGTGACAGGCCACGGGAAAAGCAGGAACAAGTCTCTCACACTCAAACTGAAAAAAATCAATAAAAGCTTCAAGTTCTGAGAAAATAGTGAAAATCTTTTTTTTTTTGTGCTAATTATACTAGTTGAAGTTGTGAAGAAACCACCCCATGCTTTAAAAAACACTTTAGAAGTGTTTAAACTGATCAACTTTGTGTTAGAATTCAGCTTGTTTTCAGAGTAAAAACGAGCTGGCCGAAATTTGCATATCGGGGGTGTGGAAACCACCCGATGATTAACATGCGGCCTTTGTTTGGCTGGTTTCTGAGCTTTTCCCACTGCTTGTTATTGGTTTCAGCCAATAATATGCAGATTTGAAAGAAACACCGCCCAGTCTGTGTTGACAGTCAGTGCTGGGGGTTGGGGTTAAGGCAAATTAATGTAAATGAACAGCAATTGTTAACACCCCCAGGTAACGCTTCAGGAATGGGGACTTTCTTCTGAAACTTTGAGGCCTGAATTCTCCCTAATCTTATTTGCAGATTGCCAACATTGAAACGGCTGTATCTTCTTCATTTTTTTTTTTGAGTGCCATGTGTTTGGCATCATTGGATAGCTTAGAACCCACACTTTCAGATTCTGTAAATAACTCAAAATGACCCAGGGGAGACTTGTTCCTGGTTTAGCTGTGGCCAGTCACAAATTGTTTTTGAAATATTTCACTTTTATTTCTTTATACTGTACTACTGTTGTGCAATTTCCCCCCCACTCAGCTTAGCCAAGAAACATTTTTGTGCGTCATCACACACCAATTCCTTTAGTTCTTCACTAATATTTTAATCTTGCTGAGGTCATTTTAGACTCGAGTAAATTCTTGCCGTGCTCTCTGTGCATTAAAACAATCCGTAGGATTGCACATTGATCATTTTATAGATTTCCACAGTAATTGCTAAGGGAAATTTTCTCTGTCTCTTGTCTTGTTCATTATTAATATTGGGAAATTTGTAGTCATTCAAAATGTCCTGCGGTGTAATTTCATATTAAAACAGTTAGAGCACTCTTAATTTATGCCAGCTGATACAGAACAGCATGCTCACCTAGAACACAACTTCTCTTAGGTTTCACAGATAAGAAGACATCATAGGACGGTTGCCTTTGCAGGTATCTATATGGATCTTTGAGCACGTAATTAAAAATTTTTTCTATGCTATTAGGGCCAGCTCTGCTTAAGGATTATAGCATTTCCTATTATCTCTGGCTATTGTCCTCATATACAGAGCTGTAGCAATGACTTTGACCCAGAGACACAGAGGCAGATAGTGAGAGAGGAAGATGGAGAGCAGATAGTTGAGGAGGTCGCAAGTCTATCTGTAAATATACATAATTACAATCAAATGTGCAATTCCCCTTGAGGTGTATCATATTGAAGGTGACTATGAGAATATTAGTTTGGGTTTGTGAAGTTCTGAGACTGATACAACCTGACCCATTCAGTGTCTATGTGATAGTGGCCAACCTCTTGCTTTGTCTAGTTGTGGGGGAAGCGGAGAACATCAGTAATAGGCTTTTTGCCTGATAAGCCCGGAAAATACTCGTTTAGTTAGTAAAAGTGCAGAGGGATCTTGGCCTGATAAACCCACTGTTTCCTTCTGTAATACCCAACAGCTAAAATCAATAGTTGGGAGAATTCTCTTGCTATTCGCCCAGTCTTCTTTATCTGCAGCCGTCTACTTATATACATGGGTGTTTTTGTTAGCTAGAGAGCCCTTTGGTGTGTATTAATTATATACTGTAGTTAAATGAGTTTTAGGTACATTGTTAATTTCTATTATACTCATATTAATATTGGCCTCTAGGTTTAAAGCCGTTAGAAACAAATAATTTACATAATATAACAATTAACCAAAAAAACCAAAACAAAACTGTGCCTTACCCAATAAGCAGGCCTCACCTCTGATATCGTGTTTTGCCATTTTATTTATTTAAGGGTTGACAAGATATGGAAGAAATTCCCACCGATCAACTCAGGTGTTGTCTCAAAGTAAGTGCATGTATAAATCTGGTGGGAGGAAGTAGCTGTCAGCACTAATTCAACTCTGCAAAGAGCCCTGTGCTCTGTCAACACACATGCTCTATGTTCTGACAGAGGTGCTTGATGAGACTTCAACAATACAGCACAGGTAGTGCCTCTGACAAAGCCAAAGGATTGAAAAGCTCCAACTGGAAGCAAGAGAGGATTGTTAAGGTTTAGAATGGGAGCTGCAAGGCCCTGATGAGGGATGACATGCACGTTTACGGAATGAATCGTTCTCTGAGTTTTCCTCTTCTTTCCATGCACTTATTAGCACGTAAAGTTGGATTAATATATCTGATCAGAAATTAATATTAAACTACACATGTGCTACACTCTACTATCCCCTACTATCCCACTTTAGCCAGTCCTTTTGCTAGCAGGCTTTTGAAGAGTTAGTTTCTCTATAATCTATATGTGGCCATCACAGCGCAGCTGTAAAATATGGCTTCAGGTGTTAGTAGCAGGGGTGGTTAGCCTGCGACACTGTTACCTAAAGTGCAGTGTATTAAAAAGCAGTCAGGGCTCTGGATCACAGTATATCACAAGGGAGAGGCAGCGATAAGGTGTGTCTACACGCCAACAGATCAATGAAGGTTACTGACATCATATCACAAAGTGAAAGCGTATGCTGCACCCCTGGCTATTTATCAGTAGTGGGTCGAACATGCAAGGGGTGAAGGGGAAGGAGAGGACAAGATATTTCCTCCCCAACGTTTGAGACTGCATTGCTGACTATGTATGCTTCCCAGATATTAACTTTATTCCTGAACAGTGGTAGTTCTAGCGCGTATGAGGCTCTTGTGACAAAATACATATTTAAATGTTTTGAATTTATAACATCGTCATCTAATCTTTTAGGTTGATTGTCTTTTTGTTGTCTGTACTTTATATGTTCTGTCTGGAACAGGTCTCTCTTGTAAATGAGTCCTTGTGGCTCATTGAGACTAACCTGGATAAATAAAGGTTGAATGATGCCAAGATGGCCGTGCTCGGCTCAGCGGCAGCTTCACAGACTCCCGGTGAACTCAATTTTTTTATGTTCCTGTTGCTTTAATTGCTTTTTTTTTGTTTGGCACCTACAATGTACCGTGCATCCACGGTACGGGTATGACTGCGACACACTTGTGGAGTTTTGTGTGTTGCTGCCTTTTCATTGTGCCATTCTGCCATTGTGGTTCAATCCTTCCAGCCTCGGGCTCAGGCCTGTCATGGCGGCTGTCTCCATGATCCTTCATCTGACTGCATGGACCAAACTCTATGGATCCATTCGGTTCCGCGGGGAAACCATGGATGTTCTCCATCTGCTGGACCTGGTTCTGCAGGGCAGTCTGTGAGAGCAGCTGCCGCGGTCATTATTGTCATCAAGCTGCTAACTGGACCTGCTAACTGGACCTGCTAACGCTGCTAACAAGATCCTCTGTCTGCTTGCACAGAACAAACTCTATGAACCTGTTCGGTTCTGCGGGGAAACCATGGATGTTCTCTGTCTGCCGGACCCAGTTCTGGAGGGTGGTCTGGGAGGCAGCTGCTGCGATCCTTATTATCATCAAGCTGCTGACAGGACCTGCTAACAAGACAACGCCACTAACCGAACCACACTTTTAGCAGTACCATGGTGCCAACAGGACCATGTTTCTAAGAGAAACCTCACTGCTAACTGTATCACGTTGCTAACTGGACCAGGCTGCAAAGATAACCTCACTGCCATCAGAAATGCAGTGAGGACCATGCTGCTGTAGATTTATTTCTTTTTCACTTTTGTCGCCTTGTTTCTGTATTTTTGTTTCATGCTTTGAATAAATCTCATTTTATGTCACTTTTGGGGTCGGCTCCGAGCCCGACTCCACTCGCATTAAGCCTGTAAATTTTAGCCGAAACGAACCTATGAGAATCGTGCTGCTGCTGTTTGGTGCATTGTTTTGCACTATTAGTGACTGATATCAGATATTTTAGTTGGACGTTCATTTAGTGTACCGGTATATCTTAGTTTATATCTTAGATTCTTATTTACAGTTTCTTTTAACACTTTATATTTTTGCTATTGTTGGATGTAACTGAGACCCTGTGTACACAGTTTTGTTCCACTTCATGTACCACATGCGATGCAAATGACAATAAAGAACCTTGAATCCTTGAATGAATTCAGTGCAAATTGTAGTTCATTACGTGTTTTTTTTGTGTGTGTTTTTTGTGTGTATTTGCCATTTAATTTGTAATTTTTTTATTATTCCAATCAAGACTCCTCCCGCTTGGTAGTTTTTGCTGTTCATGGTTAAAACAAAGTGTCAGAACTGTGACGAAAACATGGATGGAATTAAGCTATATACTTCTTTTTGACCTCCCTATCATTGGTCCATTGCATTTAGTGACTTAAATCTCGAACTGTCCTCGCTCATGTCTGTTGGATGTGCATTATTGAGCTGTGTGCATGCACAAATGTACCTTTACAAGTCCATGGCTATAAGATATCATGCTTACAGGTACTGTATGAGTTCCATTTATCAGCTGCCTGGGGCACAATGTGGAGGATTTCCCCCGATGGGTTGGTGTGTAACTGCTCTGTCAATACATGCTTGTCAAGTCTGGGAGAGTGTGGAGGAAAAAAAGGCCCCTTACTCCAACACGCTGAAGCCACTTATTGAACAGCCAATAGCTATTTACCTCTTGATGGTGGCAGGCAGAGAGGGGACCCAGCGAGGCAAGAGAAACTCCGTGGCCCATTCCCTACTAGCAGGATTTCATGGCTGCTGGCCTTCTCGGAACCATGGCCGTCCCGAGCGAGGAAGCAGAACCAGTGGCTCAGACAGGAGAGACAGGGAGGTCTGTGTTTATGTGGAGCAGGTTGTTCTCTCCTGGCTCCTGGTCTTTGCAGGTTCTGGCTGTGTGTTCAGCCTGCTTCTGTAAAGCCCTGCTTCCTCTCTGGAATCTGGGTGTTGACAGAGAGCATCTGGGTCCTGGGAGAGCTTCCAGCCTGCTGATTCCTCACATGTACACATACAACGGGAGGGGCAGATGAGGGAGTAAGAAAGATAGGGCACAGGTTTTGGGTGATACTTTGTAATAGTCTGATTTTGCTGTGTACGTTGACCCAAATATGCACTCATTTCTCTGTCTGCTCTCACTTCACAGCAAGAACGAATGGCTGTTTCTTTTTCATGCTTTGATTCAAGATAGAAAAGAATGTTGTCAAGGAGGTGTTCTTTCCTCTGTTCATTTTGTTTTCTTAGACCTGCTTGCTCTAGTGAAATTTCACCCTTTTTGTGGGCTGTGGAGATCCCTGTCAGTGTGTTTTGAGTTGTTGGCCGCCTGTCTGGACTTGTCCTGTACAACAGAGTCAGAGGAAGAAGTTAAAAGGCACAGAAGAATTTAAAAGTGGAATGAATGAAGTTATTCTTATAAGCTAATATATGCCAGACCCATGTCAAGTCAAAGTCAACTTTATTGTCAAAACTGCAATATGTACAGGACATACACAGGATTGAAATTGCATTTCTCTCAGTCCCTCGGTGCAACAGTAACCATTTAAACACTAAAACTCTAAAACATTTAATAAACATAAGCATAAAATGAAATAATAAAAGTGTAATACTGTCCTGAGTTTTGGCATAGTAGTATAAAAGTATAAAAAGTATATCTATAAAATAAAATGAAGGTTCTGACATTGTCATTTGTAATAAAGTGATAAAGCAGCATATGAAGTTTATGTACACAGTATATGTATGAGGTAGTTGATATTGGTATAGAGGTAAAGTGGCATATGCAATAAGGCTAGTAAAAAGAATATATATATATATCATATACTGTATGTACAAAGTTTACAAAAAAAACATAAAGTCTACAAGTCTTATCTGAGCAGTTCCTCCTCACTGCTAACATTACATGTTTTCCATGAGTGTAAAATTCAAATTATATGTCCGTTTTACACAAAGTAAGTCATACAAGAGAAGAGCCGTGAGATGACCTGCTGTTAAAGAACAGCTGTACAAGCAGTGGGAGAGGGGGAAAAGAACAAGAAAAACACATTATATAAACATTTAACAACAGTTGCTCTGTAATCTGGTATTACTTCCACAAGCAAAGGAGGGTCCTGTGTCAGGCCAAAATGAACTTGGATACTGTTGTGGCAGGAGGAGGCAAAGTGTTTTCAAGAGGTTAGACCAAGATGTGAAGGTCTACAGATTCATCTTAATCCAGGGAGCTTGTCCTTAATCACTTTTGATGTGCATGTGAACACGACCCGCCTCAACGTTCCAGCCCTGACCATACCAAGTTCAGAAGACCAGGGCTGAGCTGAGGGGAGATGATGAGGGGAGCGCGGTGATAGCGGTGGTGTTTTTTTTCCTCTAATTGGCTGTCAGACTTGTCTATAGTGCCTGGGGCAGAAGGAAAATCCTGTCATCACCCCACAGTGTCTTCCAAGTCCTCCTTTTTCAAACTCTTAAAACATGTTCCACACAAATGGAGTATGTGTACATGCCTGATTGTGCACTCGCTACAATGTGTAAACTGGAAGGTTTATTATGGGAAATTCCATTGAAAGAGAGCAGTTGAACAGAGAAGGGTCTATCTCAGGTTCGTTGTGGGTGACATCCTTTGCTTTCTTCTTTGTGAGTAGCTTCTGTCCATGATGACCCCCGTGCATGTCTCTCAGCTAGTTCATGTTTTAGCACTGGCTGATGGACATCTGCAAGGAGTACTGTATTAGACTTGTCATCTGTCTTGTGTTCACTGAACATATTGTAGAGGTTTGAGCAGTCTCGGAAGTGTTGTCAAGCCAGTTTTGGGCGAATGGGAAAAATTTGGCCGAGGGCTTTGCAAGCAGGCAGTCATCCAGAGTGACACACCACAAAGATGCAATGGGAAAGACGAGGGTAATAGGAGCAACGAGATTATTAAATGAGAAGACATGACTTGGCATCTGCTTGTGTAGTGTGCACAAACATGTTCACACACAAACATACACATGTACATACAAGAGAAAAGGCTGGTCATGTGTTGCCAAAGCACTGGTGTGAAGTGCAAGCTATGTGCACGCATGCCTCTTCCTGTTTTGTCCCTGAGCGTGTGTGTTTGTGTGTGTGTGTGTGTGTGTGTGCCTGTGCTTGTGAGTACGTGTGTGTTTTATGTGCTGCAGAGCGGTTCAGGTGCGGTTAATGTTGGCACCAGATCTTCACGCCGGCGGCAATAAACAACAGAGCAGGCAGGAGGCCAGATGCAACTCCACAAACTTTTAACCTCTCCCTCTGCTAATCCCTCGCCACACTAGTAACTCTTTCTTTTTTTAACTCCTTCTCTCACCTCTCACTTGTGCTCTGTTCTTTATTTTCTCCTCCCACTGCCTTCTCTTCTTCCTTTCTTTCTCTCTCTCTCTACTCCAGTCCCTCTCTCCTTTTAAGTGAAGTCAGTGCGCTGACCTCTAAATAAAGGCTGGAACACTACAGCTGTTCTCGACTTCAAACAGCCAGTGGCTCGGACTGGAGCCTGTGCGGGTGTCGGGGATAGAAATAATGTGCCTATTAAAACTAACTCGCAGCCCTCTTTATTCTTAAGACTCCCTGGGTCTGTGATAACCACACCAAACCAGACTTGACACTCGCTTCAACTTAGCCAAAACAAATTCTCTGCGAAACACGTCTTGCTCCAGGATAAAGAATGTTGAGATAAGACAGACGCACTGTTCGTTTTGAGTCCCCACTACCTGTGTGCTTTTCACACTTTGATATGATCTGCCCACGGTTAACAGCATTAACAAAGGGTCACTGGTACTTGGTGCCAGTTACATCATTTGACTGGACGTCCCCTAATCTAACTTTCATGCAAAACCACTGAAGCCCCTAAATGGGACACTACTGGTCAGATCTTTGCTCAACAATGTGCTTCTCTTGTAAGGTTTCCTGGCGAGAACAACAAATACACTACTGTATAATGTTAAAAGCACAGAAGTTCAGCAGAGCAGAAAAACATTGTTTTTCAATGTCTTTTTTATAGTTGGTATGTTGTTGGAAACAGTTGCAGGAACCACATGGGCCTGCAGATCCTAAAGCCCGCAGTATAGCTCTGCGTTGGGCCAAACGCCGCTCGACGCGCGCATGCTGTGCGCAGGCAGTTCACAGTATAGCTCAGCATGAGCTCCAGCGTTTTCGCTCCAAAATCTTGATGTCATTTGAGCAACAGCAGGGCGGAGCGTTTACCTACGGGACAAATTGAGCTAGCTGATTGGTCATTTGCTGACACGCCTACAGAATTGATTGACAGGTCCGGTGGGGAACGGCTGCGCAGCAGTTTTAGAATAGAATATATCTTTATTGGCATATTTGCACCAAGGTACAAAGTTTTGCAATTGGCGCGCGCACCATCCGAAGAGGGACGTACGCACGGAAGCCGCAGCAGTATAAAACCGCGCCACCAACAATCAGATATGAAAAAGGAACATACAGTCGGGTAATCATTGGTATTCAAAAAAGAATCTATCACAATTTGTCTTAGGACACTCCATGATAAAGTCTAAAAAACTCTACCAGCTTTAGCACGAATAAGACAAGACATGTTGCATTTCATGGCAAGCAGGGAGATAGTCCGTGAATAATCATTTCAGATAAGCACAGTCTGTAGATGGCATTCAGCTCGGCTCCATCTGAATGCACACGGAGACCTCTGGGGGGAGGGGGGCAGCGAGTTCTCAACAGCTTTCACTCCAGGAGAAGTTTGCAGTCAGCCTTCTTTTCAAGGTTGCTCAGAGTCCCGATTAGATTAGTCGCTTTATTTATTTTCAGGCCAGGCTACAGTGTACTTTTGACTGCAGCCTTGAAGTCCAGGTGCTGTTCAGGTCCAAATCCGAATCATGTGAGGTTCCGACCTACAAATCCCCATCTGTGCCCTGATGGGTCGGCTGTAAACGAGTCCCAAAACGCACCGCAGGTCCGCGGCTGTCCACCGCTGCTCCCACCGTGCGGTTCAGCTCGTACAACAGCTGGCTCGTTGAGGTCATAGCCCGGATCAGAGAATCTTGTTGAGCAGGAAGTCTCGCCAGCGCGTTGATCGCCGCGGCAGCCTCCCTCAGCTTCCAGTAGCAGAAACATCCGCCGATCCCAAAAAGCAGAGCAGCTGCCACCAATATGCCAATAATCCACAAATCTTCCACGTCTTCGACAGAAAGAACGGTCAGACACATTGGCTTCCACTCGCTCCACGAGTCCATAGTGTATCCCACCGCATGCGTGTCGAAGGGGCAAGCCGCTTCTCCTGGTCCGGTGCGCTTCGTGGAAATTTTTTTAGCAATAGAGGAAACAGCTCACGTAAATAAATCCATTTCAAATTTCTGTGTTTATATTCTAATAAAAAGTTTTAAAAAATAAAATAAAAACAGGGAGCGCTGGTCCAGCACACCAGAACACCAGGAAATATTTAGAGCCTCCCGCAACCATGTTAGACATGAGTTTAGTTCGCTCGTGACAAATTCATTCATTTCTCATCAAGGAGGAAGCGATCACTTGACTTTTGGCAAAACAACAAAAGAAAAGTCCAGATCAGAGATGAAGAGGGGGAATTTAATACATTTGTGTCTCATACAAAACAGTCCGGCGCCAGGCAGTTTATTGTGAGACAACGCGCGCGTGTAAGCGGTCGTAAAATTTGAGCTTGGCGCGTTCACGCCCGCGTTCAAAGGCTTGTGCCGCGGCGCTCGCACGGCGTGGAGCGGCGTTCGGCCCAACGCAGAGCTATACTGGGGCCTTTAGTCTGGCTCACAGTGAATCATCCACATCAAGACTGTATCAGGAGAACTTGTAAAAATAGAAGTTTTCCAAACACTCACAAAATGTCTTTATGAAACCAAAACTTAGACATAATTCAGATTAAATTAATTAATGTAGCCATTCCATTTTTGCTATCTCTGGCTAATGAACGACTTTTGTGACTTTTTATTTAATTATTTTTATCAACAAAGATTGTGGGCAGCAAAGTGACTCAGTTGGTACAGCTGTTGCCTCTCAAGGAGAAGGTCACCGGTTCAAATCCTGGCCCAGGAGTGGACCTTCCAGTGTGGAGTTTGCATGTTCACTTTGTGCTACGTGGGTTTTTCTCCAGGTACTCCAGTTTCCTCCCACAGACCAAAAACATGCATGTTAGACTGATGGTAACGAAATTGTCCTGAGATGAGAGTGAGAGAGTGAATGGTTGTTTGTCTCTATGTGTTCCTGTGATGGACTGGGGACCTGTCCAGGTGTCCTTGTGATGAACTGGAGACCTGTCCAGGTGTCCCTGTGATGGACTGGAGACCTGTCCAGGTTTCCCTGTGATGAACTGGAGACCTGTCCAGGTGTCCCTGTGATGAACTGGAGACCTGTCCAGGTGTCCCTGTGATGGACTGGAGACCTGCCCAGGTGTCCCTGTGATGGACTGGAGACCTGTACAGGTGTCCTTGTGATGAACTGGAGACTTTTCCAAGGTGTACCCCACCTTTGATTGCTGGATATTGTTGACCAGGGACCCTCGCGGCCCAAAAAGGAAAAAGGGGGTAAAAGATGGATGGATGGATGAATAATAATTGTTTTCATAATTTGACTTGAACCCTTAACATAACCTGAGAAAGTGTTGTTTTTTTGTATTTTATTTAGTCTGACTTCTTTTGGATTCTTCCGTTCTCTAGGTTGCTCCCACCTCGCTGTCTACACTCTTTTATGTTGAAATGTGCTTACCAAAGCCTAAATTTACATACGGCACGAACAGCGTATAAATATGCAACTAAACAGCATGGGACAGTTCAGTTAATTTGTGTGATGTACAAAGTACTTGTGCGCATAAGACATTGCTTGAAGTTTAATTCAGTAATGAATTTAGCATTCTTTTGAAGTAAACACTAATCCTATAAAACTGGACAGTTGCTAATTTAGTTATGCAATAATGTTTGCTGTAAACCACGCGTGGTAATTTTCAGTCTAAAGTAGACATAAGGTAGTTATTATGACATTTGTGTTCAAATCTTGTTGCATATTTTTTACAATTCACCTCGAATAGCACGTTGTGTTTATGAGCATTGGTTCCTGTAAGTCCTCCTTTTGGTGTGTGATAGTTTTGTGCTTACTTGTGCTTGTGTTTGTCTTTTGAGAAAAATAATTACATGTTGCCATGGTTGTCATTAAGTTGCTTGCTGCCCAGTCTTCTTCTGACTGCATGATGGGTAATTACATGTCTGATGCTACTAAGTTGGCAACTTTTCCAGACTTGTGGACAAATCCTCTTGAGCAGAGCTGTGCTGGGTTTCAGTGCCCCTCAATGTGTGTTGTGCTCTGCAAGTTTTATCTCTCTTTTTTTGTGTGTGTGTGCGAGCTATTGTCATTTCAGAATGTGCTTTAAAATATCTTATTTTTGGACAGGGTGGCTTAGTTGGTAGAGCTGTTGTCTCTCAGCAAGAAGGTCACTGGATAAAATCCCGGCCAGGGACTTTTCTGGGTGGAGTTTGCATGTTCTCTCCGTGCTATGTGGGTTTTCTCCGCATACTCTGGTTTCCTCCCACAGACCAAAAACATGCATGTTAGGCTGAGTGGCAACTCTTAATTGTCCCTAGGTGAGAGTGATAGCAAGAATAGTTGTCTCATTTGTCTCTATGTGTCCCTGTGATGGACTGGAGAACTGCCCAAGGTGTCCCCCACTTCTCACACAGTGACCGCTGGGTATGGGCACCAGTGACCCCCGTAATCCAAAAAGGAAGAAGCGGGTAAAGATAATGGATGGATGAATGGATGGATGGTTGACCCTACATCACTGCTCCCAACAAACTCAATAAGTATTAATGCTGACCTCTGCTTAAACACATACTATGCCTATACTACTGTATTGTAAATAGTCTGCCATTCTCAATGTTCCAATACATATCGAATAATATTATTGACATTGTTTACCGGTATGTTGTTTCTTTATATATAGTTTTTTTTACTACTTTATATATTGTTTTTAACATTTTAGGAACTTTTTGTGTGAATCTTTTAATCTGTTGCTGCTGTTACACTTGAATTCCCCATCCGTGGAACAGTAAAGGCTATCCTGATGCATGCTCAATAATCCAAGTAGGAAAATCTAAAAAAGTTAATTCTGGTCCTCTGGACATTCAAAAAACAAAACAAAACAAAGCAAAAAATAAAAAAAAATAAAATACAGTGTAAAATAAAATTGTAGAAACGTTTTGTCTTTCCTCCTAAAGGCGTCTTCAGTCTGAGGAGCTGTATTCAGCTCAGTCTTATAAATAGCACCTTCTCATAATGGATCAACCAGTTTGCTGTTGACAGCCAAAACTGGCTGCAGTAAAGGCTGTTTCTATTCTATTCTATTCCCTTCTATTCTATTCCATTCTATTCCATTATTTTTGGAAAGTTGTCTTAATCATGTACAAAAATAGCTTTCCTGCCTAAAGCCATGTTGAAACAGTTGATGTCAGATGGCATTTAATTCAAAGTACTTGTGCTTAAAATTAAACAAATGGTTTTGTAACAGTGACAAAAATGCTACATAAAATGTTTTTGTCTTGTGGAATACAATACAAAGTTTCAGAGTTTCTTGTTGCTTGTTGTTTCAGAGTTTCTAGTATAATTTCATTTTTATTTTGCAAACTTTTACATAGTTAAGAGTAACATAGACTCTTATAAGTAGAAATTAATACAAACAATAACATTTGTAAATATATTTAGGGGGTCAGTATTAAACTGACACCCTTTACCTTAATTACTTACTTATTCAGATTGAATAGTATTTTACGGATTCTTTTCTTTTTCAGGTTCACCCAATATTTCTGTGATTATTTATGATGGACAAATAAACCATAAAGCCATTAAGTGACAATGAGACATTGATTTTAGTCAGTATGCCAAAAGACACTACCTTTTATTTAAAATAAATCAACTAAAATTAACACCATTACACTTGATTTACTGATTTCACTTTCTTGCAATTAAAAGTTATCAGCACATTTAATTGTAACACAACAGACATCAGTACAGGATGACGATTATACTTTTTATCTGTGTGGCCCTTTAGCTTAAGAATGTAATAATAATATTATATTATATATACACACATATTTAGAAATCAGTTTAGTTGTGTTAACATACATACAAAGCATTCCATTCTGAAGCAGGTGAGTGAGCAAATATAGGAACGGGTATAACATTCCATGTGGAACACCTGAGAGGTTAGGCAGATGGTGACTGCAAGCTAAGAGAATGCAGAGTCCAAATCTCTGTTGACAAGTTATGCCTCCTGCTCTGCTCCTCCTGGGGAATGTGTGACTTAATGGGCCACAAAACTGCCTGGAGACCGCAGCTCTGTTATCAGTGATATTAGATGACCTTGCAAAAAAAACAGGAATGCTTGCAAAGAATAAGATCCTGGCAGGAAACAAAAGTCTTAAAGGCTTTTTTTTTTTTTTTTTTGTGGACACAGAATGGTAGGTAATGTTATCTTGTTCACAGTTACAAGAATCCTACTTGCAGAGTCTATGGGTTTCAAGTTTCTAATATGTATATAAAGTTTCACTGCACAATGGATCTTTTGTCTCAAGCAAACTGAACACTCCCCCCTTCTTTTCCTCTCTTCTCTTGTAAAAAAAAAAAATGCATTCATGACTTGTGGAGCTTTGAGGACTCAGGTTTCTGCTATCTTTGTGTGCCGTGTCGTCACTCGCCCCCGCAAGCTGAAATGTGCATCTTGCACAGACAGGCGCACTGCCAGGGCTGCTTCCAGCCATGGATTAGGGAGAATCCAGGAAACAAGGAACTCCTGACAAAACAGCAGTGTGACAGGTAACTGAAGTTACACTGTGGAGAGACGAGGCAGACGATAATTACAGAGCTTTTTGTTTTCTGGGCACTCTTCGCTGGCTACTTAAGTGCCTGATCTGAAATCTGTGCCTTGTAATTACAGCAGTGGGCCCCATTAGGGCAGAGGTCTTGGTGGGGATTATTCTCCTTCTCTTCTTTCCACTGTACTCTCTCCCTCTCTTTCTTTCTCTGTGTGTGTGTGAGAAAGAGAGGGCGAGAAAGACCTTCCCACCTCATAATGCGTCATGTGCAAACCACAGCGACCATCGGCGCAGGAGGAGGAGCAGGAATTATCCTTCCCCTTGTCTGACTGTCCTGTGTGCGCACCAACATTCACACTTATTGCCTGATCCTAAGGGCAGTATGATTTGATCATGACCTGTACTTAGCATGTCTACCTTTAAACCTCTCTCCTCTTTCCTGCTTTCTCCCCCTCCATAGCATCTTTCCTCCCAATGCTGACTCTGAGGGATTTGTGTTGATTATGACAGGGTTGTTGCAGGGATGAGTGTGTGGCGTGGCGTGTGTCACGTCAAGTTGACAACACCTTTTGGCACTGCGCCTGCTCTGATGGATTGTGGCTCTTGGTGAAGCCAACTTAAACACCTTCCAAAGTGTGTCACCAGGTGAATGGAAGAAGGCCAAGAGATTTGCTAATGAAGACAAACAGATAAACCTTGTCTCTAACTTGGCATGTGACTGTATGACGACATACGGAAACGTAAAAATAAATAAATAAATAAACAATAAAACAAACGAGGATTAGAGAAGTAGGCTTGGCTTAAAGTGAGTTCCCAAATCCAACGAAAGGTCATCAAATACTTCAAACCTCTTGGCACAAAGATACAAATCCAACAGTCAGAGCTGGATAGATCCTGTCTCTTTAAGCTGCAAGCCCTTCTAATAGTTTCTAAGCACTGGCTTTAGTGCATGTTAAACCAGGATTACCTAATCAATTATGTTCAAGACAAACAAGGATTACTTAAAACGGTACATTTTTCACATTGAGAAGATAAAAGCAGGGCAAATGGAAGAAGCAACACTGCTGTTGATGCAGAGCACTCGCTGTCTGGTCAAAGGGGCCCCATGGGCACCCCATGAAGAGAACATATCCTGAATTTTAGGTGATACGCTTAGTGTTGGAGATGATTTTCTCACTTTTGGTACGATGATCCTTTTTTCTCAGATGTTCTGTTTTCATTAAATGGGTGGCTGTGGCTGAGCGGTTAGAGCAGTCGTCCTCCAATGCAAGAGTTGTGGCTTCGAATCCAGCAGTCACATGCAGAAGTGTCTCTGGGCAAGACACTGAACCTCTCATTGCCGTCGATGTGTGTCCCATCGGTGTATGAATGTGATACAGCTCTAATTAGTGTCTGTAGTATGATTAGTTCAGTTAGCTATAGATCTAGTAGAGTGCTTTGGGAATGGGTAAATGATGGCACAGATTGTGTTGTAAAGCGCTTTGAGTGTTTTGATAAGATAGAAAGGTGCTATATACTAGGGCTGAACGATTTAGGAAAATAATCTACAGTAATTGCAATTTTTTTCTATAAATTGCAATTGCGATTTAAAACGCAATGTTTTTTAATATCTTCTCAAGTATTTTTCAACAAACAGAAGCAATAAATCAATTTGTTTTATAATAAACAATGTCAGATTTATTTAAAGCAGAGATTACAATAAAGCAAACAAATCTATGCCTTTTCTTTTCACCATTTCTATTTTTTCTTGTTTCATAAACATAAGTGAACTTCCTAACTACTGTCTGAACTTCACACGACCGTTAATAAATAAGTATAAAAAAATTAGATACTAAAAAAATTACTGTTTGAAGTTCAAACAGTTCGGTCAGTGATCCCTGTCGGCTGATACTTTGCTTACTTGACGTTGTAGCACTGGTTGTTGTCATTCTAGCCACGCAACCATCGTAAATGTCTTTGTGGTTAAGTGTTGATAAAGATTTGTGTCACGTGACCAGTCAAATTGCAGCCTTCGCAATTAGAAAATCTCATTTTATCATATTGCGATATTATTGCAAATGCAATTAATTGTTCAAGCCCGACTATATACAGTAAATACAGTCCATTTACCATTTAAATGTTCAGTCTAGTCAGGATTTTTTTTTTATCCTGTAGCTATTATTTATTTGTAGGCTACAAGTTTTTTTTTTTTTTTAATCATGTCCAGGTATGTGGCTAATGTGCACAACAAAAGTTACAAAGGGTGTGGAGGATTCAGAGAGCCGATCAACCCACAAACTTGCATATTTGCCCTTTCTCTGAACTCATTTTATGTTTACTTTTTAATCACAATCAGCAGCTGTAGCCTCCTTCACAATACGCTGCAAGTAAGGACTTATAGTTGCCAAACCAGATCTCTGATCTCATGTTTGTCTTTGTTTATAGTTTTTTTTTTGTCTCTGGCTCAAACACCACACACCCTTTAGATACAAAAATACAAAACCTACAAGCTTGAACATTATTCTTTCAGTTTCCAAAGATAATTGTACAAATTGATTGTCGTCTGACATCTGAGTCAGAGCCATTGTCCATTGAGTTCTGAGACGGCAATAGGTATGCGGTATGGACTTTTAGACCATCTTAACCTCTGATCGTGTGTGCTGCTCTTTAAACTTCAGTTCAGGAACAAAACATAGCAGGATCTTACACGGCTCGATCTGTTTGACGTCTATACGCTTCTTTCTTTCGTGCTGTCACACAAACACCAAGTTTTTCATTGAGTTTTTCCCTGTGTTGTCAGTGCTGAGCGACTGGTGACTAACAGCCTCCTTGTAGAAGGTCAGCAGGTTCCTTGGAAAGAGTCAGCTGTCTTTTTAGCACTTTGAGATTTTTATTAGCACTTTGAGATTTTTATTAATGAAAAGTGCGGTATAAATTGAATTTATTATTATTATTATTATTATTTTTGAAGAGCAACTGTTCCCACAGTGTTCATTGCATCTGTCAGCTACTGATTTCTAATGAGAAAATGTTTTACATGTTGAGGAAAAGATTTGGCTGGGCTGTGCTTATGGCGAGAGAAGCTGTCTGATTGTAATGACTGAGACACAACCGAAAAACTGAAGTGCATTGTTAACTTAAAGGTCCACTGACATGATTTTTTTACTATTCATAAAATTGCTCAAAATATATATATTTTATCATTTAAATATGTTCGTTTTTGCAAACAAAATGATAAATCACTTTAATTTTGCTTTAAAAGTGATTTTGAACTTCAAGCCGTGTTTAATCATGGGAAATCCGATTACACTCGAACGCACCATCTGTGATGTAACACTGGGCAGAGGGCTCTGGTGTCTTTAATAGCGGACAATTTAAAACTGGACGAATTTATCAATCTATGTGAAGATTTGAGCTATTTGTCTTCATTTTGGGAAGCAGAAAATAGTTTGGGTGATGGAACAAGAAACAACAGGATCTAA
The DNA here is from genome assembly GCA_038048925.1 of Garcialebias charrua. Taxonomy (NCBI): domain Eukaryota; kingdom Metazoa; phylum Chordata; class Actinopteri; order Cyprinodontiformes; family Rivulidae; genus Garcialebias; species Garcialebias charrua. The sequence continues at coordinate 32,132 of JBBPBX010005484.1, read as the reverse complement.
TTTAGGTCTGATGCTGTATCAGACTTCCTTCATGTCGAGCTGCTCATACCTGCACTGTGACAAGCCCAGAGCTCTGCCCAGTGTTACGTCACAGATGGTGCGTTCGTGTGTAATGGGATTTCCCATGATTAAACACGGCTTGAAGTTCAAAATCACTTTTAAAGCAAAATTAAAGTGATTTATCATTTTGTTTGCAAAAACAAACATATTTAAATGATAAAATATATATATTTTGAGCAATTTTATGAATAGTAAAAAAATCATGTCAGTGGACCTTTAAGTGGTGTGCAGCTAAGTGGTTGGAATTTAGTCGTATAAAGAAAGAGAATCAAGAATTTAAAACAACAGATAAACTCACTGTCCAACAATAACAATTCTGCTGCATTTTGAAATGAATCTTACATAATTAAGAAGCAATGAGAGTTCACAGACAACATTCATTAATTAGCTGGTGATGGCTGCTGTAACCAGATCTACTGCTTTAATGACAGCAGCCCCCTGTTAAAAGCATCATTGTTCTTAGGATAATTGTCCTTTTAGTTAACGTGACCCAGGAAGGCTCTCCTTGTTAAAGGAGCTGCCTGGGACAGCCGGAGGCAGGGAGGGTACCAGGACTAATACTGGCCCAGTGCCCATTGTGACAAGCCCACTTGTGCCCTGCACTGAAATCCCTTTGGCATGCAGTGGAATTAGCAGTCCCCAGGGTGTGGTACCAGGGGGTTGGTCATTAATTATATACCCTGAATCTTAACGAATGAGTTGCAATCAATAAAACAAAAGAGATGTATGCAAATTGGATGCTGATTATACTGCCTAACAATATGTTATGTTGTTGAGTTGAGAGGGGAAATAAATGAAGGAAGAAAGGAGAAGGAAATACAAAATGAGTTCAGTACCAATCTTGCTTGTCTCATTAAAACATGCACATGCTCGAACAGAAAAGAAGTATAATTTATTTCATTTCATTTTTACAGTGGTCATTTGGAGAAGAGATTTGAGCAAACATGACTGCATTGTTTCACTGGTTTGTAAGATTCTATTTCTGATCTTATCACTGTAGTTTTATGTTTCTCTGTGAGACTGAGTGCAGACTGTCAACCAGGAAACAGTGTGAGTCCTAATGGTGGAGTGGAATTTGAGTAAGAAAGGGTGATCTTTTGGTGAAGATGCAGGGGTGTTGGTAGCATCACTTGGAGACTGATAAGGGCTTTAAGGGACAGGGGACGAGGTTAGTTCCCCTGTTAGGAACTCTGACCCTGTGCTGAGATCACCATTGTAACAAACCAGCTGGAGTTGTTGGAAACCCTACACCTGACTTTAAGCAGAAAGGGAGGGCAGTCAAGAATTAATTGCTGCTTCATCCTACCAGACCAGTCGCCAAGGATACTGTCTATCTCCATTCATGGCAAGCGTGAGAGGGCAACGAGGGAAGAACAGAAAGGGGAAGGGAAACTTAAAGCAATTAGAATGTGTAATCAGGAGTGGTGGGAGTAATACAACCCTTTAGAGCAGCTTTTAAACATTTGGTTTGTGCATTAGATAAAAACCACACACATACATTGGGGGAGTGGTGGTGCAGAGGTTAGAGACGGTGGGCCTGTGATCTGAAGATCGCCGGTTCAAGCCCCGGTTCCGACAACATAAAAAAATAAATGTGGGTGGAAAAGGTGAAACACCCACAGTGCCTCACCCTCATTCGCCCCACTCTGGGCCCCTGAGCAAGGCCCTTAACCCCCACCATCTGCTCCCTAAACAGGTCTCTTGAAAATGAGTTCTCGTGGCTCAATGAGACTACCTGGATAAATAAAGGGTAAATACCAATAATTAAGCCTGTTACTATAAAAAATTTTGCTGGGCGATTAATTGTCTCAGAAATTATTGCGATAAATTGAAATTTGACAATAATTACCGTAGTAATAGTGCTGTGCGATATGACGATATATATCGTGGGGACGATAGAAACGTGTCTATCGTGCTACTTTCCTTCTATCGTCTCTATCGTGATAAATAAGAATAAAAAAATAACTGTCGCAAAGAAGCTTCATATGTGGTTTTGCGAGATGACGGCGCTGCTTTATGTTTGACGCACGCGCGGGTTTGCGACACATGCTTTACGTTGTTAAACTCGAGAGCAACAGAGCCGCAGGCGCATGAAGCCGGTGTCTCAACAAGGAGAAAACAGCTGCACAGGCAGCCCAAGAAGAAGAACTTTTACCAAAAAGAGGGGGAAGCTCACCTTGTTAGCTTCCATTATTTCGCTCCGCTGAAACTCGGAGACAAAATGGGTCCAGAGGACACGAACCCAGAGTCCAACCGAGTCCGAACTCTGGTCCAGTTAACCAATACAAAACAGACCAGAGACACAACAGAACCGGAATCAAACGCAACATTTTCTCTTTTCTGTTTCTCGCCTTGTATACTCCCAACTTCCAGAGCGGATTTCTTTGTGGGTTCTATTAGCAGCCGTTGTTTTACCGCCACCTGCAGGAAAAATTTGGACCAAAGTAGAAACTCTTTTTCTACTTTGGTCCAAATGTCCTTGTTCTTTTTGTTCACATTCTTATAATTGTAACTGTATCTGTAGTAAAATAAAAAATAAAAAACTTTGGTCCAAAATTTTCCTGTACACACACACACACACACATCATGTTGTATATACAGTATCGTGATATATATCCATATTGTGATATATGATTTTTTCCATATTGCCCAGCACTACGTAGTAATAAAGTTTTTTTTCCCGAGGTCAGCCTTTTAGCTTAGCTTGTAGCTTTGCTCCTCAATTTAGCTGCTTTTATCGATCCAAAAAACGTGATTTTTGGACGGTTAAAATGGATTTTAAAGAGAAAAGCGAAAAGGAGGGGTCAGTGAAGAGCACTGGAGTTGATCTTTTTGTCATCCAGTGTCTTCAGTAGAAAGAGAGACACGAAGAAACGATAAAGCCAATAAATGAAAGAGGTTGATAATTTTCATTTATCATGCGAATAAATTATTTATTGTTTATCGCGACAGGCTTACAAATACTGTAATGCAACTCGAACTGATAGCCAGTCATGCATTTTGTTAAATTTGAACTCCGATAAAGATACTTTATCCTCTTTAAGAAGAAGTCTAATCTCATTCCAGTTACAGTTGTCCTGAAAATAAATGTAGATGTTATGTAACAGGTGGCATCTGCATTTTGGCGGCTAAAGTCCAGTTGTAGTGAGATTGTTTTCCATTCAGCGGATTGAGGGTTTGATCCCTAGTCGTGTAGTGTGCCGAAGTGTTCCTGGGTAAGACACTGAACTTGGATATGTTTATCAGTGTGTGAGTTAGAGTCATATATACATGTGTGTGTGTGTGTGTGTGTGTGTGT
>JBBPBX010005484.1:0-26090 GCA_038048925.1 Garcialebias charrua | reverse complement strand
ATATACATACATACATACATACATATATATATATATATATATATTTTTTTTTTTTAATATTTATATTTATATATATTAGGGATGTGCCGATCGATCGGCCACCGATCATAATCGGACGATTTTCATGAAAAAGTATGTGATCGGCGTTTTCCGATAAATGCCTTCCATTGCCAATTAATCCTAATCCTAAATTAAATCTTCAATCAGTCCTAGACTAATTCAAGATTCAATTCAAGATAGTCAACAGGTAAACGAAGAGGAAAGATGTTAATAGTTCAAAATAATATATTGAAAACATTATATATTTCATCCATTTTTATACATGAATAGGCCTACTTCAATTATTTATGTGCCTAAATACAAAACTAAAAAGCCCCACTAAAAACTAAAAAGTCTCAGATAATCAGAGTATGGGCAGAGTCCTGCTAATCTGTTCGTCACCTCATATAAACAAAAGTTTAGTGTAAACTAGGGATGTTCCGATCGATCGGCCACCGATCAAAATCGGCCGATTTACGTGAAAAAGTATGTGATCGGCGTTTCCGATAAATGCCTTCCATTGCCGATCACAAAATCAGCCTGTGCAGCATTCAGTGTAGTGTCCCCCTCCCCCTTTCACCCCGCTCCTGGCGCGCAGTGGGCATAAATTGTGCATGCGTGTAGAGGGAGCAGATCATAAACAAACATGTCTGCCATCACGTAGCTCCAATGCTAGCCCAGCTCGACAGCGGTACCCCAGTTCTTGCACGGCACTCAGCCTCCTTCGGTCGCAACAGCTCCGAGGTCTGTGCACTAGTTTGTTTTGTGGTACCTGTCGATGGCTCTTCAGTCCGTTCGCGGCGTTCAGCCCTCTCTGGTCGCGGCAGCTCCGAGGTCGGCTAGTTTCCATGCCAGTCAGGGTTGCCAGATAAGAAATGACGAACTATTATACTGCAGGGGTTGCCAGATAAGAAATGACGAACTATTATACTGCAGATTTAAATTTATTAATGCTGTGTTCAACATTGTTCCCTGTTCAAAGCAAATGCACTTTAATTTAGCTGCTGTTTCTCTGTTTTAAGACCATATGTTATTTAAGTAGCAAATGGGGTATTTTATTTTATATAAGAAGTAACAGATGTTTTTTTTTTTATTATTGAAAGTAAGGTAAACATTTAGTTTTTTTCTTTGATAATGCACAATGTTTGCTGATGCACAAAACAGCAATTCTTGCTCTCAGGTATTTTTGATTTTGTAATGTATGGTTATTTATTTGAATGCACTCACTTTATTTTTTTTACTTTATTTAGGCAATGTTGTGACATTTATTTGACTTTGCACTATTTAGCCTGTTGAGAGCTACACTGTTTTCAGTCTTTTAAAGATTGTGTTACTGAGTTAAATTTAAGTGTTTTTTTTTTTTACTTTTAACTGAATAGTTGTTGCATTGTGCCTGCAAGTTTGTCTGTATTTGTTCTCTGAAAAAAATGAGTAAAAATATGTTTTTGTCTAAATTATGGTGATTTTATGGTTCTTTTCAGATCTTGTAGCCAGAAGCAGCACTCATAACTAAACCAATTAAGTTACAGTCAATCCATCTGATCGGTGATCGGCACACATAGGTGATCGGTATCGGTGATCGGCTGCATAAAACCTGATCGGAGCATCCCTAATAAATAAATAAATAAATAAATAAATAAATATATATATATATATATATATATATATATATATATATATATATATAATATATATATATATATATATATATATATATATATATATATATATATATATATATATATATATATATATATATATATATATATATATATATATATATATATATATATATATATATATATATATATATATATATATATATATATACAGGTAGTCCCCGAATTACGAGCGCTCTGATCTGCGAGGTTCCAGACTTACGAGCTGCGAATTTTTGGAAAAAACGAAAAAAATACTGAGTTTTCATGTGTTTTTTCACTACAGTTAGCAAGTTAAGCATATAAACACACGTTTCCGATCATTTTTATGCACTCAAAAGTAGTTTTTAGATGAAAATAGAGTGTTTTTAGGTGCGCTGGCGAAATTTACGAGCGGACTTCCGGGTTGAATTTTTGGAAAAAACGAAAAAAATACTGAGTTTTCATGTGTTTTTTCACTACAGTTAGCAAGTTAAGCATATAAACACACGTTTCCGATCATTTTTATGCACTCAAAAGTAGTTTTTAGATGAAAATAGAGTGTTTTTAGGTGCGCTGGCGAAATTTACGAGCGGACTTCCGGGTTGAATTTTTGGAAAAAACGAAAAAAATACTGAGTTTTCATGTGTTTTTTCACTACAGTTAGCAAGTTAAGCATATAAACACACGTTTCCGATCATTTTTATGCACTCAAAAGTAGTTTTTAGATGAAAATAGAGTGTTTTTAGGTGCGCTGGCGAAATTTACGAGCGGACTTCCGGGTTTACGAGAGAAATGGCGGCCGTTCCAAATTACGAGATTTCCGGTTTACGAGCGCCTCCTTGTGACGGATCTCGCTCGTAAATCGGGGAATACCTGTATATATATATATATATATATATATATATATATATATATATATATATATATATATATATATATATATATATATATATATATATATATATATATATATAAATATATATATATATATATATATATATATATATATATACATACATATATACAGTATATATGCATACCGCGAGAACCGATCAACAGAGGACGCCATCTCTTCCGTGGTCCACACTGCTCTCACCCACCTGGATCAGAAGGACTCATACGTGCGTCTGCTCTTTGTGGACTTCACATCTGCCTTCAACACCATGATCCCCCAAACTCTGATAGACAAACTATCTACACTTGGACTAAGCCCCTCCATTTGTAACTGGGTACTAGACTTCTTAACAGACAGACCACAGTCCGTGAAGATCCACAACTTCTCCTCCTCCACCATAACCCTCAGCACTGGCTCTCCTCAAGGATGTGTGCTGAGCCCCCTTCTGTTCACTCTGCTCACATATGATTGTACAGCCACACATCCAGGCTGTCATATTGTTAAGTTTGCAGATGATACAGCGGTGGTGGGATGCATCACAAACAATGATGAGTCCAGCTACAGACAGGAGGTGGAACACCTGGAGAGCTGGTGCAAAGAGAATAATCTTCACATGAATGTGAAGAAGACAAAGGAGATGATTGTGGACTTCAGAAGGAACAAACACACCCACGCCCCACTGAAAATAGGTGGATCTGCAGTGGAAGTGGTCTCCAGCTACAAATACTTGGGTGTACACTTGAATGATAACCTCAGCTGGAGCAACAACACCACCAGCCTGATCAAGAAAGGTCATCAGAGACTCTACTTCCTCAGACGGCTGAGACGAGCTGGTCTGAGCAGCCCAGTTCTCACCTCCTTCTACAGGTGTGCAGTGGAGAGCATCCTGTGCTCCAGCATCAACGTGTGGCATGGAGGCTGCACAGTTGCAGAGAGGAAAGCTCTACAGAGAGTGGTGAAGGCTGCACAGAAGTCTGTTGGAGTCAGTCTCCCCACCATCACAGACATTTACACCTCCAGATGCAGGAAAAGAGCCACCTGCATCATGAAAGACCTCACTCACCCAGCACACTCACTCTTTGCCCCACTCCCCTCAGGACGGAGGTTGAGGAGCATCAAATGTAGAACCACTAGACTGAGGAACAGCTTCTACCCTGAGGCTGTTAGACTCATGAATGAATAAATAAAAATAAAATAAAAATAAACACTGCAAAATATCACATCATGCTGATGCTGATCTGTTTTCTTGTTGCTGTGTTCATCTGTGACCATCTGCTCATACAGACTCATGTTCGTGCTGCTGTTTATAATGATGTTTTTCCACTATATTAGGGCTTAGTGTATTACTAGTTGATGTTTTTCTTAGTTAATTCTAGATGTTATTACTGTTTTTCTCTTGCATTTGTTGTTGGATGTAACTGGGACCCCGTGTACATAATCTCGTTTTCATCACATGTACCACATGCGGTGCAAATGACAATAAAGACTCTCTGACTCTGATAGTAAAATATATATATATTTTTTCTTTATAAATGAATACTGTACATGTACAGTACTGTACAGTCACCAAGCACTTAGCCTATCCTAACACAGTTTTTAAAGATGGAGGATGAGTTGAATTGTCTCGACTGTACAGTACTGTACATTTATCTATTTATAAATAAATAAATAAAAAATAAATATACATACTGTACTGTACAGTATTTTTTAATAGATAAATGTACAGTAGCCTACTGTACAGTCACCAAGCACTTAGCCTATCCTAACACAGTTAAGGAGTCAGTTGAATTGTCTCCCTCCTCTCCAGCAGGCTCCATTCACATAAAGGGAGCTACTTTCACTTTATGTGAAAGCAGGGGCGGCCGCCACTAGAGGGCGCTAGGGTCGCCGCCCCTCTGGAACCTGTGGAGTTTCACAATTTGAAGACTTACTTTTTTTTTTTTATAAAAATGAAATAATAAAATAAAAATATTTCGAAATGTATGCATATATGTTTTTAGTTGTGTAGGATAAATATTTTATGAGTAATGAGTTATATTGTTTGTTTCAAAAAACTTTTTTCTGATTGTGACGTACTTCCGGTTCTCAGTGGGTGCTGGCAGCTTATCCATTGTCTCTAATTATAACTAGTGCATGCGCAGTTATGTCCCATCTTTACAAAACTATTGGAGTCTTCAGTTTTCGCCGCCCTCGTCTAACGTGATCATTGCGGATCAACAGCGTGTTTCCGGTCGTTTATTTATTAAAAAAATAATAAATCTGGAAAATCAGCCGTGCAATGACAAGCAGGCTGGCTGCAGGTACGTTTTGAATCATGAAAGCCCTTTATCTAATGTCTATTTGCATTTCTTATATGCCTCTCAATTTTTATATAGCTGTTTGTGAAAAAAGCCTTCAGCTGCCTGTTTATTCTGGTGAATTTGTTTGTGGATCTAACATGCTAATGCTAGCCTTAATGCTTATATTACCATTCCTGACTGATATATATGCCTCTTAACTAGATCTTGCAAAAGTGTTTTCTAAACGTTATGTGTTTAACAAAGGCTTTGTTCTTACACATTATTATTAATTATAGTTGGATTTTGAGCAGATTTAGCTGCATCTGACTGAATCTTTGCTACTTGTTAAAACTGAAATCAGTCCTGCAGAAAAATTTTCTGATACCACATTCAGTAATTATCTAAAACCAGAAAGTTCTTCACTCAAAAGACTCAAATGCACATTTGCATCTTGAACAGTCTTCATTATTCCAAAGAACATCACTTTTTAAAATCTATTTAGGAATTACTCCGTTTTGAAGCAAGTTATTTTAACTGTCCAGCTTGAGCTGAAGTCCATCCATCCATCCATCCATCGTCTTCCGCTTATCCGGGGTCGGGTCGCCTAAGTAGGGAGGCCCATACTTCTCTCTCCCCAGCCACTTGGAGCAGGATGGATGGATGAATAAACTTTTTCTATTCAACAGATGTCTGCTATATGATTTTATGAACCTCACAGTTTTTAGCAGCTCTTAAAGAGACATTTTCTTCCACTACAGGACACGATGATGATGAGGGAACTTCTGGTGGTCCAACCAGGATGTGAGTAAGCTCCATTTACCATTTAGAAGTGGGGAGACATCACACCACTGAGGAGGCTAAAGCCGAGATCAGATCCAAACAAGTTGTTCCAATGAGGCACCCAGGACGGAGGACAGGAAGTGACCCGCATGGAAACCTTCAGATGAAGCAGCTCTTCTGTTTAATCATCCACAGTTACATTTCTCTGACTGATTCGTTTTTACTAAAATTTTTAAAATAAAACTAGACTCTGAGCTAGTCTTACATCAAAATACACATTTTTTTAGGGGTGATACATCAATAAGAGAAGACAAGTTATGTGTTGAACATTTTATTTTCTTACAAGAGAGTCACAGCGCCAAGTCAACAGAAGTTGTCTCAGGGCACTGAACAGAAACAATCAAATATAAAAAAATTACAAGTTAACAGAAACTTTCATATAAAAATAATAATTTAAACTATTTATCTGAGGAGACTGCTTTGAGTTTAACTCCATCATTTTATAAAAGAGCTACAGTAGTTTGCCAGAGTTCTTTCAGGATTAAATAATTTTAACTTCTGTTTGTATTTTAATTCTATGAACTTTTTCCTTTTTGTTAAATTTACTATGAATTTCTCACAGGGCTATTTTCAACCAGTATATAGATATCAAACTTATTAACTTCAACAGGTTATTAGTTTTCTTTTCACAGGGGTACACTTTTAAAACCGCATGGAAACATTTCCACATGTCCAGTGTCTGATGCTGCAATCACTGAGCTCTCACTGATGGGCTAACACTGCTGCAGAATATCAAACAAAATTATTATTATTATTATAAAAAAGAGACTTGTACAATCCATACCAGATTAGCAGCAGGTAGTATAAAATCAGAAACTGTTCTTGTTGAGGAAAATGATCATATCTGCTTCTCAGGCAGTATGTTTGAGTGTTCTGGACAAACAAGCTTGAACACAAATATGAGAATGCAAAATCTGACAGCAAAGGATGTCTTGTGTTGGTTCCACCAGCAGCAGCAGGGTGGGTCCTCAGAACGGCTGGTGGAATCCTGGTCCATCTGCAGCTCTCTCTTCATGTTCTCTTCCTCAGCAAAAGCTGCACAGGCTGCAGAGAGGTGGTTCCTAAACAAACAACAGGTTCATCTCAGTAAAAAAGGATTATTAAATCATTATTAAGATTGAGAATGTATATAATGTCATTTGTGACAAAAAGGTGTCAGCAAAGGTCAAAGGAAAAGTTTACAAGACAGTGGTGAGACCAGCTATGTTGTATGGTCTGGAGACAGTGTCATTGACAAAAAGACAGGAGAAAGAACTGGAAGTAGCAGAAATGAAGATGCTGAGGTTCTCCTTAGGAGTGACAAGGATGGATAAGATCAGGAATGAGATAATCAGAGGTACAGCACATGTTGAACAACTGGGAGATAAAGTTAGGGAGGCCAGACTGAGATGGTTTGGACATGTCCAGAGGAGGGACAGTGGGTATATTGGTAGAAGGATGTTAGAAATGCAGCTGCCAGGAAAAAGACACAGAGGAAGGCCAAAGAGGAGATATATGGATGCAGTTAGAGAGGACATGAAGGTAGTTGGAGTGAGGACAGAGGATGCAGAGGACAGAGTGAGGTGGAGGAGGATGACTCACTGTGGCGACCCCTGGAAAGGGAAAAGCCGAAAGAAGTAGAAGAAGAATACCGTGCACTCTCTTTGCAAATGTCAATGCTAGAACCTTTAGTTTATTTTATAGTTATACTTTTTATACTTTTTTTATACTAGTATGCAAAAACTCAGGACAGTATTATGTTCATTAAATGTTTAGTGTTCTAGTTTTAGTTTTAGTGTTGGTGTAAATTTTCATACTTTTATACCACTATGCAAAAACTCAGGACAGTGTTACACTTTTACTATTTTATGCTTATGTTTATTATATGTTTCAGTGTTTTAGTGTTTAAATGGTTACTGTTGCACCGAGGGACTGAGAGAAACGCAATTTCAATCCTGTGTATGTCCTGTACATATTGCAGTTCTGACAATAAAGTTGACTTTGACTTGACTCCTCCACTCTGTCATTCTCAGACTGCATGGTGACCCCATCTCCACAGTATTCTTCTGTTGACCACAACACAATTACTTGTTTTTAGTCTAAAAAAGCCAAGTCTGGTCCTCTGGACATTCTTTGAGATTAAATGAGTTTTGTAATTTGTAATCACATTATTATTTATAATAATGTAATTACATAAATTATTTATTTGTAATGAGTTTTAACAAGTAGCAAACATTGAATATCCAGAGGACCAGACTTAGCTTTTTTAGATTTTTCTACCTGGATTATTCAGCATGCATCAGGGTACTTGTATTTAGATTTCAGATTTTAATGGCAGAAAAGACAGTTGTCATGAATGACATTTCACCTGCAGTTTTCTCTTCTGCGGCCAGACACGTCATCCATCTAGGATCCATCCATCCATCCAGGATCCATCCATCCATCCAGGATCCATCCATCTAGAGCAGGAGCTTAATTACGAAATAGAACAAACGTATCCCCTTAGCTTAGCATAAATAGCATTACTGCATTATGAGCCATTTCAGGTTGTCCAATAAAAAAATATGAGCTAACGTTAGCATCGTGTTTGCATTTGAGCTGACTTACCGCTTTAAGTGGAGTACAACTTGTTTACCCAGCCAGCATGCATAGTTGGGCCCCACATGGGGTTATTGTGGGCTACTTGGGTAATGAGTGGGCATTGGATTTATCTGGGCTAACTGCATGAGACCCATATGGTTATCCCATAAAGGAACCCATTTTGTTGGCCCTGTTGGGCTAAATATATGGGTCCTATACAGCATTAATGTGGGCTAACTGGCAATGGGACAGAAATGGGCTATTTTACATGGGACCCATGTGGTTTTAGTATAATGGGCCCAGCATGGGAAGCCCATGTGGGCAGACTGCATTTACCCCAAGTGGTATAAGAGTGGGCTGACCTTACATGGGTTGAACCTGGGCATGAATATAAAGGTCCCAGTTCGTTTTTATGTGGGTTAACTGCGAATGGGACAGAAATGGGCATTATTATATGGGACCCATGTGGTTTTAATATAATGGGCCCAGCATGGGAAGCCCTTATGGGCCAACTGTATTTACCCCAAGTGAGCTAAATGTGGGATGACCTTACATGGCTTCAACCTGGGCATGTATATATAGGTCCCAGTTCATTTGTATGTGGGCTAACTGGGAATGGGACAGAAATGGGCAATACTATATGGGACCCATGTGGTTTCGGTATAATGGGCCCAGCATGGGAAGCACATGTGGGCTAACTGTATTTACCCCAATTGGGATAAGTGTGGGCTGACCTTACATGGGTTGAACCTGGGCATAGATATATAGGCCCCAGTTCAATTTTATTTGGGCTAACTGGGAATGGGACAGATATGTGAATCAGTATATGGGACCCATGTGATTTTAGTATAATGTGCCCAGCATGGGAAGCCCATGTGGGCTAACTGTATTTATCCCAAGTGGTATAAATGTGGGATCACCTTACATGGGTTCAACCTGGGCATGGATATATAGGGCCCAGTACATTTTTATGTGGGCTGACTGGGAATGGGACAGAAATGGGCATCATTATATGGGACCCATGTGGTTTTAGTATAATGGGCACAGTATGGGAAGCCCATGTGGGCTAACTGTATTTACCCCAGTTGGGATAACTGTGGGCTGACCTTACATGGGTTGAACCTGGGCATAGATATATAGGCCCCAGTTCAATTGTATGTGGTCTAACTAGGAATGGGACATAAATGGGCATTATTATATGGGACTCATGTGGTTTTAGTATAATGTACCCAGCATGGGAAGCCCTTATGGGCTAAATGTATTTACCCCAAGTGTGCTAAATGAGGGTTGACCTTCCATGGCTTCAACCTGGGCACGTATATATAGGCCCCAGTTCATTTGTATGTGGGCTAACTGGGAATGGGACAGAAATGGGCAATATTATATGGGAGTAGGGGTGTAACGAGATCTCGTTGTACGAGATCTCGCGATATTAAACTCCCGCGATATCTCTCGTTGAGAGGTAACGTTGTCTCGCGAGTCGCTAATGCTAGCGAGCCCCTAGCAAGTCAGCGTCACGGACAGCATGGCTTCGCCGGATGAAGTTGCTATAGAAGACGCCCCAACTACTGATGGAGGGTCCCGGTGCCGCAGACGCCTCTACATTGATGGAGGGTCCCGGCGCTGCCGACGCTGCCCCGGATGTAAAGACACACTTGTGTAAACACCGGTGTGACCGGTGTTGCCAGATAGAGTCCCACCCACCCAAAGCACTCTTTACCCGCAAAAGTCAGAAGGAAAATCGCGGTGAACCGCCCAATCTGGCAACACTGGTGACGGCTGCAGATTCAGTGCTGATGCGGAAATTTAGCGCACGCATTAGTTAATATTTATGTTCAATTTTTGGAAAGTCCTGCGTGAATATCTATTTTTTTTAAACAAAGTTGAACGTTCTAAGGTCTAAGGAGATTCAATCAGTAAAATGAAGACATCAGTTGAGTTTGTAATACATGTTAAAACAGAATAAAAGCCTTTTTGCGGCATAAAACCGATCTTTGAAGTTTTCTTGAACTAATATTAAAATCTCGTCTCGTTCTCGCAAACTCTGTAATTTGTCTCGTCTCGTCTCGTCTCGAGAGTTTTATGTGTCGTTACACCCCTATATGGGACCAGTGTGGTTTCGGTATAATGGGCCCAGCATGGGAAGCACATGTGGGCTAACTGTATTGACCCCAATTGGGATAAGTGTGGGCTGACCTTACATGGGTTGAACCTGGGCATACATATAGCCCCAGTTCAATTGTATGTGGGGTAACTGGGAAATGGACATAATTGGGCATTATTATATGGGACCCATGTGGTTTTAGTGTAATGGGCCCAGTATGGGAAGCCCTTATGGGCTTAACTGTATTTACCCCCATTGGGATAAGTGTGGGCTGACCTTACATGTGTTGAACCTAGGCATAGATATATTGGCCCCAGTTGAATTTTATTTGGGCTAACTGGGAATGGGACAGATATGTGCATCAGTATATGGGACCCATGTGATTTTAGTATAATGTGCCCAGCATGGGAAGCCGATGTGGGCTAACTGTATTTATCCCAAGTGGTATAAATGTGGGATCACCTTACATGGGTTGAACCTGAGCATGGATATATAGGGCCCAGTACATTTTTATGTGGGCTAACTGGCAATGGGACAGAAATGGGCAATTTTATATGGGACCCATGTGGTTTAGTATAATGGGCTAACTGGAATGGGACAGAAATGGGCAATTTTATATGGGACCCATGTGGTTTTAGTATAATGGGCCCTGCATGGGAAGCCCATGTGGGCAGACTGTATTTACCCCAAGTGGTATAAGAGTGGGCTGACCTTACATGGGTTGAACCTGGGCATGAATGTATAGGTCCCAGTTCGTGTTTATGTGGGATAACTGCGAATGGGACAGAAATGGACATTATTATATGGGACCCATGTGGTTTTAGTATAATGGGCCCAGCATGGGAAGCCCATATGGGCTAACTGTATTTACCCCAAGTGGGATAAATGTGGGATGACCTTACATGGCTTCAACCTGGGCATGTATATATAGGCCCCAGTTCATTTTTATGTGGGCTAACTGGGAATGGGACAGAAATGGGCAATATTATATGGGACCCATGTGGTTTCGGTATAATGGGTCCAGCATGGGAAGCACATGTGGGCTAACTGTATTTACCCCAATTGGGATAAGTGTGGGCTGACCTTACTTGGGTTGAACCTGGGCATAGATATATAGGTCCCAGTTCGTGTTTATGTGGGATAACTGCGAATGGGACAGAAATGGACATTATTAAATGGAACCCATGTGGTTTTAGTATAATGGTCCCAGCATGGGAAGCCCTTATGGACTAACTATATTTTCCCCAAGTGGGTTAAATGTGGGATGACCTTACATGGCTTCAACCTGTGCATGTATATAGGCCCCAGTTCATTTTTATGTGGGCTAACTGGGAATGGGACAGAAAAGGGCAATATTATATGGTACCCATGTGGTTTTAGTATAATGGGCCCTGCATGGGAAGCCCATGTGGGCTGACTGTATTTACCCCAAGTGGTATAAGAGTGGGCTGATCTTACATGGGTTGAACCTGGGCATGAATGTATAGGTCCCAGTTCGTGTTTATGTGGGATAACTGTGAAAGGGACAGAAATGGACATTATTATATGGGACCCATGTGGTTTTAGTATAATGGGCCCAGGATGGGAAGCCCTTATGGGCTAACTGTATTTACCCCAAATGGGCTAAATGTGGGATGACCTTACATGTCTTCAACCTGGACATGTATATATAGGCCCCAGTTCATTTTTATGTGGGCTAACTGGGAATGGGACAGAAATGGGCAATATTATATGGGACCCATGTGGTTTCAGTATAATGGGTCCAGCATAGGAAGCACATGTGGGCTAACTGTATTTACCCCAATTGGGACAAGTGTGGGCTGACCTTACATGGGTTGAACCTGGGCATAGATATATAGACCCCAGTTTAATTGTATGTGGGCTAACTGGGAATGGGACAGAAATGGGCATTATTATATGCGACCCATGTGGTTTTAGTATAATGGGCCCAGCATGGGAAGCCCTTATTGGCTAACTGTATTTACCCCAAGTGGGCTAAATGTGGGATGACCTTACATGGCTTCAACCTAGGCATGTATATATAGGCCCCAGCTCATTTTTATGTGGGTTAACTTAGCCTGGCCCTTGCCTTCCTGCACAGCTCCGCTCAATTCTCATTTCCCTTCACTGCTCAGTCTGGGACTTCTCCCATAGACAACGATTTCTCCGGTAGATTTTTGACCGGACCAATCAGAGAACCGAAGGGGTGGAGTTTTTGGCCCCTAACCCACGCCCCCACCTGTCCCAGCGCGCAGCCAGCGAGCAGCCGCATGTTCTCATTCAAAGCGATGCAGGACTGTTTTATATGTGACACAAATGTGTTAAATTCCCCTTCTTAATCCCTTATCTGGAGTTTTCTTTTGTTTTTTTGCCAAAAGTCAAGTGATCGCTCCCTCCTCCCTCCTCCTCCTCCTCTCCTCTCTCTCCGCTGAGTGCAAAGAATAAGGAAATGACTGAGGTTGTCACGAGAGAATTAAACTAGGGTTTTACGTTGCTGCCCGAGTCCCTGCATATTTTCTGGTCTTCTGGTGTGCTGGACCAGCGCTACATGGTTTTATTTTATTTTATTAGAACGTTTTATTAACATATAAACACAGAATATGCAGCGGCAGCGAGAGACTGCAGCAGGAGGCGGAGCTGAAGTCAAGTTCGGCAGAGCACAGAGGGGGAGGGAGCAGAATGCTTTCCCTGTTCAAAATTTTTCTAAGATCCAATGGTTTTGTTCCTCAGGCAGAGGCCACGCCTCCAGCAAGAATCGTTTCTCTATGGAGAAAGTCCAGACCCTAGTACGAAGCAAAGTGAAGGACAAGTGTCTGGTTTTAACCAGGCTAGGGCTAACTGGGAATGGGACAGATATGTGCATCAGTATATAGGAACCATGTGATTTTAGTATAATGTGCCCAGCATGGGAAGCCCATGTGGGCTAACTGTATTCATCCCAAGTGGTATAAATGTGGGATCAACAGATACAGATTTAAACTATGCATTGAATTTACATTTATAAATTCAATGTATAGTTTAAATCTGTATCTGTTGATCAAAACCAACAAGAATTAAAACTCATAGTGCCACAATCAAAAACGAAACTAAAAAACGGGGAGTGAACTGTGTTGATTTCCCATCATGCTTAGCGGTATATTAGTGTTCAATTATAGTTTAAATCTGTATCTGTTGATCAAAGCCAACAAGAAATACAACTCATAGTGCCACAATCAAAAAGGAAACTAAAAAACGGGGAGTGCTGTGTTGATTTCCCATAATGTTTAGCAGTATTTTAGTGTTCCGGGCTGCACCATGAGTCAGAAGAACATCTGTGTTACATACCTGCCTCTTGGTAAAGTTTGGGTATTATCTGTTGTGAGGCAGAGTGTCTTCTTTGGGTTTAACTCACACAATGTTAAGACAGAAGTCACAGAGTATGGTGCAATATGTGTGCTCTCTGACATACTTCAAGGATCAGAAAAATCGGCAGGTTGCATCGGAAAATCCGATACACAAATTATGCTGGTAAGAACACACGTGGGTCTTTAATGGGCCTCATGTAAGTTAACTATCTGGGTCCCACTGAAAACCCAGTCAGTGCCTTAAAAATGTATGGGCAAACCCATTTGGGTCCACCATGGAAATTGCAAAGAAACTCACTTGTTGCCCAAATTCTAGCCCAGTTGGGACAACATTAACACCCAGGAAAATATCCTTGAAAGTACACATATGGGTTTTACATGGGCCTCATTTAAATTAACCATCTGGGAACCACTGAAAGCCCAGTCAGGAACCATTAAAATCTATCTGGGCAAACCCATGTGGGGCCACCATGGAAACCATGGACAAACCCACTTATTACCCATATTTTTAGCCCAGTTGGGACCCAGTTTAGTCCCAGGTAGATATTCTTCAAGGCACACACATGGGTTTTACATGGGTCTCATATAAGTTAACCATCTGGGAACCACTGAAAGCCCAGTCATGGCCAATTAAAGTCTATCTGGGCAAACCCATGTGGGGCCACCATGGAAACCGTGGACAAACCCACTTATTACCCATATTTTTAGCCCAGTTGGGACCCAGTTTAGTCCAAGGTAGATATTCTTCAAGGCACACACATGGGTTTTACATGGGTCTCAATTAAGTTAAACTTCTGGGTCCCACTAAAAACTCAGTCAGGGCCCATTCTTCCGGCTCTCGACAAAGCAAGTCGCATATCTTTTTGCTCCTTCCCTCCCTAAGTTTTTCCTCCTCCCTGCTTGCTTTTTGTCTCGTCTGACTCTTCAGCGCTCACTCGAACCAATTTGCGATGGATTTAATAAATTGGGCTGTTTCTTCAATAGATAAGATTTTTTCCACGAAGCGGACCGTGCCAGGAGAAGCTGTCTGTCCCTCTGACACACACGCGGTTGGATACATGATGGATTCGTGGGGACAGTGGCAGCCTATGTGTCTGACCGTCTTGACTGTCGAAGACGTGGAAGATTTGTGGATTATTGGTCTATTGGTGGCAGCTGCTCTGTTTTTTGGCGTCAGCGGAGCTGTCTGCTACCTGAAGCTGAGGAAGACTTCGGCGGCTATCAGCGCGCTGGCGAAACTTCCTGATCAGCAAGATTCTCTGATCCGGGCTGTGAGCTCCTCATCCCAGCTGTTGTACGAGCTCAATCGCACGTTGGGAGCGGCGGTAGACCACCGCGGACCTGCTGGGCGCTTTGGAACTCGTTTACAGCCGCCCGGGCTCAATCAGGGCACAGATGGGGGTTCATAGATCGGAACCTCATATGATTTGGAATTTTGGCCCTGAAACAGCATCTGGACTTGGAAGGCTGCAGTGAAAAGAACACTGTGGTCTGGATTGAAGATAAACAAAAGACTATCTAATCTGGTTTCTGCACACGTCCTTGAAAAGAAGACTGTTTGGAAACTATTCTCCTGGAGCGTAGAGCTGAAGAGACCTTGCTGACCTCCCCCCCCCCAGAGATCTCTGTGCGTGCCTCGGATAACGCCCAGCTGAACAAACTGCTGAACTGTGTTCTCTGAAGTTACTCGCAGACTCTATATCTCCTTGCATGTCGTCAAAACTGCAACAATGTCTCGTCTGGTTGTGCTTATGCTGATAGAGTTTTTGGGACTTTATCATGGAGTGTCTTCAGGCAATCTTTGATAGATTCTTTTTTTGAATATCACAAATGATACCTATTGTGTTTTTCCTTTTTCCATATCTGATTTGCTCTTCATCCAGGACGGATGAGAGACGGCCGCGCTGATGAACATGTTATGTGTTTTGAATTGCAGCAGCTTAACATTCTCTGCCCCTCCTCTGGATGACTGTGTTTACATTATCACGTATTGGTGAGAACTGGTGCAATGTTAATAAAACATCTCTTATCTCTTATCTCTCTCTTATCTCTTAAAATCTATCTGGGCAAACCCATGTGGGGCCACCATGGAAACCGTGGACAAACCCACTTATTACCCATATTTTTAGCCCAGTAGGGACCCAGTTTAGTCCTAGGTAGATATTCTTCAAGGCACACACATGGGTTTTACATGGGTCTCATTTAATTTAAACATATGGGTCCCACTGAAAACCCAGTCAGGGCCCATTAAAATCTATCTGGGCAAACCCATGTGGGGCCACCATGGAAACCATGGACAAAACCTTTTGAGACCCATGTTTTTTGCACATATGTATAGCATATGGGGCCCACCTGTGCATGCTGGCTGTGATGTTGGTATGAGAGTAGTTATATAGTTTTATTTACCTGATAAGAGACGGACATCATGGACCCGTTACTTCTGAGCAAAATAATCCAGCTGAGCTCATCAAAGACGGGCCACGTTTTTACTTCACTCTCCTTTGCACTATATAAAATCATTGCATGTGCTGCACTGATCTGACTGGTCATTTAATTAAAGTTAAGCCATGCTTTCTCCACCAGCTGCAAAAACACTTCTTTGTGTTTTTTTTTTTTCTTCTTCTTTTGGTTTATTGGCGGGTTGCAAACATCGTTTAGGTGCATACCGCCACCTACTGACCAAGAGTGTGTAGCTCATGGCATCCTTTCCTTATAATGTAAGTGTACACAGTATTCTATTTTTAATATTGATGTTTTGTAAATATTTAAACAATGCTTTTCTAATATTTATTTTATCCCTATCACCTTCAGCTCCTAATATTCCTCCTAAACTCCAAACTCTCCCTGTCTCTTTGACTTTTTCTTTTAATCTCTCCCTATCATCTGTATATTTAGTGCACTCCATCAGTACATGTTCTACACTGTCTGTATCCCCACATTCCTCACATCTACTGTCACACCCTTCCACCCCATCGTGTGCTGCTGGCACCCAACAAAACTGTATATCCTTTTTTTTATTTTTTATTTTTTAGATATAGCCCCCCCCCCGTTGGACTTTTCACGGGCCGCCACTGTGTGAAAGGGAGACAATTCAACTCACTCCATCTGTAAAAACTGTGTTAGGATAGGCTAAGTGCTTGGTGACTGTACAGTACTGTACATGTATTCATTTATAAAAAAATTAAAAAAAGTTTTTTTTATTTACAGTGCGTTCGTAAGTCCGAGTTGCCGTAAGTCGAGGGTTCCCTGTACATTTATAGAAATCTACTGCAAAGTCATGAATGTTATGGGTCTTTTATGCTTATGTGTTTTGTTACTGTGTTCTGTTATGTACTTTGCAGGGTTGCGGACGGCGGTCGAGTGAGTTTGCCTTGTGCTCTTTTTGTGGATAATTGTTGTTTTATAGTCTTGCTTTCTGTCTTTCTTTCTTTCTTTCTTTCTTTCTTTCTTTCTTTCTTTCTTTCTTTCTTTCTTTCTTTCTTTCCTAAAAACTAAATAAAAAATCCTAATGGTGTGAAGTGGATGGCTGTAAGGTGAGAAGGGAGGCCATCTACAAAAAAAAATTAAATAAAAAAAGATGAGAATGAATATTTTGAGTTTTCAATTTATGAAAACTGCTAAGTAAACTTTTGATACATGCATGTTGGATTGAAGTGCTAATTACATTAGAGCAAGCACACCATGAATAATGAGTCTTACTAGATTTATTGACTATACAGTATTTATTGATTTTACATTTTGATGCAACATTCAAAAGTTTTTCAGATGAGATGAATGATGAAGCCTTTTATGAAGCCATTTGACAACCATCACCATAACGTCTGTCCAGGAGGTTGTGCATGTGCTCCACACCACTTGAGCTGTGTTCGTCCAGAAGTTGCCTTGAATCAAGCTTTTTTGTATTTATGACAAAAGTTTTAGTTTGTAAACTAAAAGTGAACAGCCATGACTACAACTGTGCTTTATTTAATTCTTACCAATATCTTCAGGGTAGCCTTCAGGAATTGGTGGAATCCAAGCACATTCAGGCCATCCCAAAGTCTCATTCACATTTTGTTTCTCCAGCCACTTTGTTAAAGGTTCATAATATTTCATCAGTCAGCTTGCACTCATCTTCCTGGTGCCCATGGCATCTTCAAGCACATCAGGCCAAGGTTTGGAAGAGCCAGCCTGAAGAAGTTTCCTTGGGGAGGAGATAATACTTTTACATTTTGTGGTGTGTAATAAACAGATTCAGTTATCGTAATTGACTTACTTTAGAATGGCTCCCGCTTTTGCAGATTGGTAGATGTCACATGTGTGCAGGGGACCTGTGTGGTTGGCAGCCCAGCACAGTTTCTCATGAAACTGGAATTGCATAATGTAGCTGACAAAATACCTGCATTAGAATAGGGGGTGTGGGGTGGGTGTGGGGGGTAGGGAGTGTCATTTTGCTATCTTGACTGATTTTTTTTAGTCAGTACAAATCAGATAAGTAACTTAAAACACGGTCTTGGAATCCGAAGCAGGTTTCCTCGAGTGTAGGGTGATTGTGTAGTTTAAAAACATGCATACTTCTCAAACCATCCTTTTAGCATATGTATAGTGCACATTTCAGGTGTGCATACAATGTACAAAATGTGTGCAAGGTAGAGCACTTGTCATTAACGTCAGCATGCTTTGGGCACATCAAGCACAAAGCAGAAGAAATAGGCTCAACATTCTGATTCATGTTTGTGAGTGATTATTTTTACTTTTATTTCAGTGAAAGTAAACATATAATCACCTGGATGACCCTACATTTTCTGCTTTTCAATACAGATAAGAATGAGGTTTTAGTTTTTGGACTTGAGCATCTTAGGGATATTTTTGTTCAGTCTTTCGCCCTCCTTGCATGGCATTAACCTGGCCTCCAGCTCTAACGTAAAAAAAAAAAAATTGTTATTTTTGATCAGGACATGTCTTTCATCCCCCACATTAAACACATTACTAGAACAACCTTCTTCCACCTGTGTAATATCAATAAAATTAGAAACATCTTCTCTGAAAATGATGCAGAAAAACTAGTTCATGCATTTGGCACATCTAGTCTGGACTATTGCTAAGGTTTATTATCAGTATCCAAATACTTCTTTAAAATTCTTCAATTAATCCTAAATGCTGCTGCCAGTCTTAACTGGAGGAAGATCTTTGACTTATCAGGCTCCTCTCTTGTGGAACCACCTTCCAGATACAGTCCAAAAGGCTGACACATTGTCCAGTTGAAGATTGGGCTTAAGATTTCTTTTTTGATAAATCCTACATTTAGAGATGGCTTGTTATGCTGCCTTAAGCTTAGACTTCTAGAGGAAAAAAATGACATAATGTCCTTAAATGAATTGTTAAAATTGAATTGTTATTATGTGATACTATTTCTATTGTCCGATTCTTGACCTGCCATTGTGTATCTGTTCCTCTCAAACCCAGCCAGTCGAAGCAGATGGCCACTTCTCCCGAGTCTAGTTCTGCTAAAGGTTTTTTCCTCAGAGGTTTCCTTTCCACTGTCACCTTCATGCTTGCTCAAGATGAGTTCTGTGATGGAGTTAAATTCAAAGCAGTCTGCTCCTCAGATATACAGTCTTAACTTCTTATTTTTATGTGTGGATTTTTCTGTTCAGTTCCCGGACAGGACTTCTGTGGTGACTTGGTGCTATACAGTAAACATAAAGTTTACTGAATGAAATTGAATAGTAATGGGACAGTACCTGATGTATGGTGTGTTTCCAGTGATATGATATTTTGCACCAGGATCAAATTGCTCATCTGTACGTCTGGTGGGTGGACAAATTCTTTGATATTTTGTTCTAAAACATTAGAATGTCATTTTATAAACATGAGTGTCAGTCTTGGACCTATTTAAAGTTCACAACGTTTGCATATTGTCCTACCTGAGGTGCCACCATTCAGAGTTGTAATTGTTTGGAGTTGTGCTTCCACTGAACACACTCCATCTCCAGTGGTCAATTAGGTACCCAAAAGGAAGGAAGGCTATGTTGTCCAGAGCCATCTTCAATAAGAAGTTAAGATCAGTTTCTAGAAAAAAAATTTTTTTAATAAAAACTGGAACATTCCAACCAATTTTTCCAGATCATATTCATTTAAATGGAGGTATTTGAAAATATTACCAGCATCAGATCTAGACTCCAGCAGGTTGATTTTGTGCAAATGGTTTGGTGTGGAAACTGAAAGAGCCATAAGGTCACCAATAGCTTCATGAAAACCAGGGTTGGCTCCATTGCGGAAGCCCACAGGCTGGTCCTTGTACTGCAGGAAATACAGGAGGTGTCCCATTTCATGATGAACTGTGATGAGCTGTTCCATCTTCACTGTGGTGCACATCAAAATCCTGAAGAACATTAAATGTTAACACACCAGCATTTCAGTCAGAACTAGGAGATAAATGTGATTTACCTGAAATCTTTGTGGTTTGAAAAATCCCAAGCAGATCCTTGACACACAACCTCTCGGTCCTTAGGCTTAACAAACATTGATTTTTCCCAGAACTCTCTGGGCATCTCCTCTAAACCCAAAGATGTGAAGAACTCTTCAGCCACTCGGAACATGCGAGTGACATTGTAGCCCTGAGAAAGACCATTTGACAAAAGTCTGATTACCTAACACATCCCACCCAATACCACTTAGCATTAACAAGTCTTGTCACACTCACTTGTTTGACCATTTCATTTGTCACATCCAGGTTGGGTTTCTGAGGAAATGGTGTCATCATATCATAAATGTTATCCCAAGTCTGGGACCACATATTTCCTGAGTGAGAGGATGGAAACATGATTGCATGGTCATTCTGATTTACCATGTAAGACTAAAGGAAATGCCTTCATGCATTATCCACTAATTTGTGTCATGAATATGTTCTTCATTGTTCTTTAGATGTTTGTCTTCTCTAAAAATGATGCAGAAAAACTGGTTCATGCATTTGTCACGTCTAGACTGACTATTGCAATGGTTTATTGTCTGGGTGTCCAAAAACTTCTTTAAAACGTCTTCAGTTGATTGAAAATGCTGCTGCCAGAGTCTTAACTGGAGTTAGTAGGAGAGATCATATCTACAGTTTTAGCTACTCCCCATTGGCTCCCTGTCAAATCTGGAGAAAATTCAAAATTCTACCTCTAACCTACAAAGCTCTCAACAACCTAGCTCCATCTTAAATTACAGATCTTATTGTTCCATATTTTCCCGAACAGAGCACTTCGCTCTCAGGCTGCAGTTTACTTGCGGTTCCTAAAGTTTCCAAAACAAGAATGGCAGGCAGAAATTTCATTTATCAGGCTCCTCTCATGTGGGACCGACTTCCAGTTTCTGTCAGTGAGGCTGACACATTATCCAGTTTTAAGACCAGGCTCAAGACTCTCATTTTTGCTAAATCCTATAGTTAGGGTTGGCTTGGGTTTCCTGAGCGGTCCCTAGTTATGCTGCTAAAGGCTTAGACTGCTGGAGGACAAAGTGACCACATTTTTCCCCACACTGCTACTGTCTTTACTTACTCTGTTCAACCTGTTTTGTATGTGTAATTATTTTTTCTATCATTAACTTGTGTTTTTTGTCTTTCAGGTACACCTGGTACTATATATAGACATACCATTCTGTGTTTGTTTGTCTCTCCTTTCTGTCCTCTCAACCATCTGGTCAAAGCAGATGGCCACTTGTCCTGAGCCTGGTTCTGATGAAGGTTTCTTCCCTTTAAAAAGGGAGTTTTTCCTTTCCACTTTTGCCATTGTGCTTGTTCAGGATGGGAGACTGCAATGAAGCCAATTTTCAACTGCTTCCTTAGTGAACTTTACTAATGGGCTTTTCTATGTATGTGAATGTTCCTGTAAAGTGCCCTGAGACAACTTTGTTGTTATTTGGCGCTATATAAATAAATGGTAAATGGTAAATGGAGCTTATTTATATAGCGCTTTCTAGCCCCCTGTGAGGAGCCCCAAAGCGCTTTACAATACCAGCCATCCACCCATTTATACACACATTCATAAACTGAATTGAACTGAATGTTTATAAAGAATGTTTGCAAATACCTTGTAATCCTTGTGTTTGTAATGCCTCAAATTAAAGTTAAACTTCTTTAAAGGTGTGTAAGAAAATATCATGCATCTTACCCAACAAGTGAGCACGGATTGGTCCTTTTAGATTGATATACTTGGAGCCATAGAAGTTGTAGAGCTGGCGGTGCACAAAGGCGTGCAGGTTCAGGTAGAGTGGCTTGATGGTCTTGTAGAGTTTCTCTAGATCCTTCTCAAACGTTTCAGTTTCATACCTAGAGCGCCAATATGCTCCAGTGTCTTCAAATCCTAGAGGGAAATGTTTTCCATTCAGTTGTCTATCATTCTTTTGCTATTTTTATCTGAAATTTTAGAATACTGAATGCAATAATTCAGAATGTAAATGTCAGGGGTCTTTCGTACCATCACCTTGTGCAGCTTTGTTGCTGAGATCCACATATCTTGGGTAATACTGTTTCACAGGCACACCTGCTGCATTGTGCCAGCCTTCCCAAGCAAACAGCAACTGCTTGTAGCTTCTGTTTCCAGCCATGATTTCTGTGAGATCTGAAAGAAAATACATTTCTCAGTCAAACAGATTTTTTTTAATGTTACATATTATATCTAGCCTGGCCCTCGCCATTCCTACGCAGTTCCGCTCAATTCTCATTTCCCTTCACTGCTCAGTCTGGGACTTCTCCCATAGACAACGATTTCTCCGGTAGATTTTTGACCGGACCAATCAGAGAACAGAAGGGGCGGAGTTTTTGGCCCCTAACCCACGCCCCCACCTGTCCCAGCGCAGCCAGCGAGCATTCGCATGTTCTCATTCAAAGCGATGCAGGACTGTTTTATATGTGACACAAATGTATTAATTTCCCCTTCTTAATCCCTTATCTGGAGTTTTCTTTTGTTTTTTTGGCCAAAAGTCAAGTTATCGCTCCCTTCTCCCTCCTTCTCCTCCTCCTCTCCCTCCGCTACGAGGAAATGCCTCAGGCTGTCACGAGAGAATTAAACTCGGGTTTTACGTTGCTGCCCGAGTCCCATCAGATTTTCTGGTCTTCTGGTGAGCTGGACCAGCGATCCATGGTTTTATTTTATTTTATTAAAACGTTTTATTAACATATAAACACAGAATATGCAGCGCGGCAGCCGGCAGCGAGAGAAAAAGCTGCAGGAGGCGGAGCAGTTGTCAAGTTTAACAGAGCACGGGGGAGCAGCCATATATGGCTCTGAGGGGAGGGAGCAGAATGCTTTTCCCTGTTCAAAATTTTTTTTTTTTTTTTTTTCCATTTATAGATGGCCTCCCTTCACACCTTATAGCCATCCTCTCACTCCAATATGTATTTTTTTTTTTTTTATTTTTTTATTTTTTTTTTTTTTTTTTTTTTTAAATAGAGAGAAAGAAAGAAAAGAGAAAGTGAGACTACAAAACAACAATTATCCACAAAAAGAGCACAAGGCAAACACACCAAACCTCCGTCCACAATCCTGCAAAGCACATGACAGAACACAGCAACGAAACATACAAGCATAAAGACTGATAATATTCATGACCTTGCATTAGATTTCTATATATAAACATACCCATACCTACAAATATATATACAGTATACATACATATATATTTATATTCATTTATATACCCATCTACATATATCTACATATACATCCCTGCATCCATTTGTGTGTGGTTGTGAGCATGCATAAGTGAATAAGGTTCCTCCAATAGAACATTTAGTAGCGATTGTGAAGTATCAGAGATCTGTCCCCCCAAAGCCCGAGACAGACGAAAGGGCGATCAAAGCCCAAGACCCCAGGAAGGACCCCGAGCCCAGAGTCCCCAGGACCACCCGAACAGGACGAGCCACTCGTCCACTCCCCAGATCCGACCAAGGGGAAGAACCGGACGAACCCCACCAGGGACCACACACAATGACCCCCCGGGGTCAACAGCGACAAATGCACAGGCCCCCGCCAGAGCCCGCCGCACCGACGTAGCCCCAAGGCCGGACACCGACGCTCGGGCACCGGGGACGCCCACCCCTCAGGCCCAGACCCGACAGGACCAGAGGACCCGAGCCCCGCCAGGCAGCCACCAGGCCGAGCCGACCAACGCCCAAGCGCCCAGCCCCAGATAGTGAGGGTCCCAAGCACGCCCGCAGGCAGAGGAACACCCACCAGGGGGCCACGTGGCAGGAGCGCGACACTAGGTAGCCTTAGAAGTATCAGAGAGGGGGCAGTCCAAGTCCCAGCCTGACACTTAAACATTCATACACAGACACACTCATTTAGACCCACCCTCATCCTCACCCTCAGTCATAGAAAGACAAACAATAACGACACGCTCCAATCATAATCCCGAAGCACACTCTATACCCCCCAGGTCCAAGACATGTACCTGCTCCCTACATGGGGCAGCCCACATCCAAACCCAGGAGGTAGGCCCATTCATTCTGGGGTGGAGAGTAGCAGACATCCAAGATCCGGCCCACCCCGCGCCCCGCCGGCAGGACAGGGCAGGACACTCGAGCCCAAGCAGCCCCAGGGGGAGCGCACTGCCAGTCCCGCCCACGGCAAACCCGCAGGCCCCGAACCCCCCCACACCCCAGCACAACCCCTGACGGCCCACCCCCAGAATGTCCGCCAGGCAACCAGGGGGGTAAGAGAAAAATAAATAAATAATATATATATATAAATAAATACATAAATAAATAAAATTGAAATTAACAAATCAAGACCCCGACACACACACCCCCGTCCCCAAATGTATTGTTGGTGAGTGTTGTTCTAAAGTGTACTTAAAAAGGAAAGAGAAGGAGCAAAGGCTGGCATTGTACCAGTTTCCCCTCCACTCCAACTCTAACCCAAGCCCTAATTGTCTAAATGCATAATGTTGAGTGAGCACAGGCATGGGGTGAGAGTGATGCCATCCCGCCACCCATAACAATGTGCTCACTCCATTCCCTATATGTGACTTTTATGAAGAAGTTTATGAATGAATGTCTAAAGTGTATATAAAATTGAGTCCCAGGTGTTCTGAACAACAGAGATGTAGAACCATTGCAGCACACCCGAGACTCAAATTCCCTACATGTATTAATTTAAGATGAAGAGGGCGGAGGTGCGTGTTGAGGGATGGGGAGAAAAATATCTGCAGGAACAGTGCTCCCACAGCGAGTCAGCTCCCCCGCTGACCCTGCGTACCCCCCCAGCTCGCCAAGGTCCACCCAAGGAGCGAGGAAAAAGAAACACCTCTCCGACCGCCAGGCCATTGAGCCAAGACCAGAGAGGGACACGGCCCCGAGGGCAGCCAACAGCAGAACCAACAGCCCACACCCACCAGGGCCGCCGTGACCCCTGCGAACCGCAGTCAGCCCGCCGCCCTAGAGGACACAAAATCCCACATGGACGACACGGCCAAGAGCGCCCGCCCAACCGCCGACAGAGCCAGGAAGCACCAAGAACAGGCCCCAACCAGGGCCTGCACACCGGCCAAGCATAGTCCAAGACCATCATCAAGGACATCCACTCAATCCCCACCCCAGAAGAAATACTACACCCACCCTTCATATTAACAACTTTCACATCACATAACACATTAGACACCCAGGCTGGGTTTGCCCGCCCCCTCCCATCGGCCACCAGTCACGCCCCCAGACACCCACCCCCAGCATATGAACCCCCAACCCACCAGCGAGCCGAGGGCCCCCGGCCAGAGCCGGGCACCAGAGCGCCAGTCAGCCCATGCCCGGCGACCCGCCCACCAGAGCCCACGATCCCCGATCCCCACCAGGCCCAAGCCCGGGGACGACACGCCCCCAGAGTCCCAAGCCCCCGGCACCCGCCCCGAAACCACCCCAGCACAGCCGGGTCACCGACCGGCGACCCATGACTGCCGCCACCGACCACCCGAGGGCCCGCATGCCGCCCCTAGCAGATATCCCCCAGAACCCCCCCGGTCCTCCCCAGGTCGAAGACAGGGTCCTCCCCGCCCAAGCAGCCCCAACCCCCCGGCGCCCCAAACCCCAACCTCCCCCCCTCCAGTCCCAATGCCCCACAAGGCCACATCCCAGACCCCCCACCCTCACTACGTAACGGAACCGATCAAAGAGTGCCAAATAGATTGATCCAATGTGTCGGCAGATGCTGTTTCAAGACTAATATGATCTAACAGAAGATTTTTATACTGATTAATGCTAAGATTATTTTTATTTTTCCAATTTACGAGTATGGTTTTCTTTGCGATGCATAAGGCAGTGAAAAGCATATAGGATGTATTTTTTTCTAGTATAACATCTTCAAAGATACCCAGTAAGCAAACAGATGGAGAGAGTGGGATATTAAATTTCAAACATTTAGACAAGTCTTCACA
>JBBPBX010005483.1:59542-72011 GCA_038048925.1 Garcialebias charrua | reverse complement strand
CAATCGTCCAGTGGGTCGTCCAGACCCGAATGAATTTATTAATATGCAAATTGTAGAATATAAGGAAATATATGCAAACTATGAACAATAATAATAGTAAGCGCTTAGGATATTGCAGAATTATGAACCTTGAGTTCCCAAGTTCCTCCTCCAGCAGCAAGGCAGTTGTCTCCCTTGAACACACAAAAATAGAGAAAGAACACAAGATTTATATCACCATCACAGAAACATTAATATACTTTTTGAATGTGCCACACGTACTCAGGGGCATTCCCCTAGACAGCTACTCAGGGCAGACCCCCGGCATTGCACGCAACTTTACTCGACTACTTTGGGTCTATCAAGGCACGAGAGTTCGAATGCGAGCTCTTCTTGTCGTCCAGCCCAATCTTTTAGCTCCTTCCTGGTTCACGGGCTGGAGCACACTGAACCGTGTGGATCCCCTGGCATTGACACGCACTGCCTGTGGTGTGCGTTCAGCGACCCCACACGGGTCCTTACTGACCAGGGCTGTCTGGTCTTGCCTCCCCTGGACTCCGTTGAGAAAACCCCCTCAGCTGGAGCATTTCCAGGAACCACCTATCATAAACAGAATGTGCCACAGCAAACAACACCCAATCAATTATAAATCAGTAGTATAAAGAATGAATCATGCATGTTAGTTGGGTTTGGAAGAGGCTTAATCTTCATTAGGGTTAATTATGAGTAGTTCTGAGGTGGTTCATACTTACAAAAATACTGTACCTTTTCACTCAGCTAATAGCAGAAATTACACACATAAAAATAACATTGCAAGCGGCGGCAGAGCATAATTCAAAAAAATAACATAGCAAGCGGCGGAAAAAAATAACATAGCAAGCGGCGGCAGAGCATAATTCTAAACACCCTCTGATCAGGTCCACTTCAGGTTTGAGTGGTTTGATCCTGCAGGCCAGGAAACATTTCCAAGGGGCATCACCCATCCTGCTTCACACACATTTCACAGAGGAAAAAAAACAGTGTTGTTAATTGCTCATTTGAAATATGCTGGCATCAATACTCCTTCCTCCATGACATGATTAAAGAAAATAAAACGTTCAAGACCGATGCCGCCTCAATATCAACGCAAGTGAACTTTGTTTATAACGCCAATTTATCAGTTATCCTTATTATTCTTTGTATACTAAAATGTATTTACCATCTTTTAGTTAATTAGTTATTTCTAGGAACATTTTTCGGCCTAGTTGTTTCTAGGAAACATTTACAATCTAGTTATTTCTAATTAGTTATTTCTAGGGACCAATTTCAACCTTTCTATTTTTAGAAACATCTGTCAGCCCCTTAACCCCCTTTTGAAACAAAACTCTACCTTGTTTCAATTATGCCAAAGTTATTTGGTTAATAAATTGGAAATTGTGTCTAAATTTACCATCCTTTAACCTAAGCACTAGTGTCAGATGTTTCCTAAACCTCAGCCTATTGCCACCACTAATTTGGTTTTCACAACCATATAGCTAACTGTAATCTACGATATCATCTCATTTTCTTTAAAATTATAATCATTTACCAAAATGTACCCCTTGTGACACATCAGATTCTCAACATGCACTCCGCCAAGGATAACTGCTGCCCTCTCTTCAGTCTTATTAAAACCTTGTATGAACGTTTGTGGAGACACAAATTTTAACTTGCAAAAACAAAAATATAAAAGTTAACTTGTTTTAGGGTCAGGAGCTAGGATCATTTCCCTTGCTCCCCTTCAGCTTCACCACAGAGTTACAGGAACCAGAAGAAGCAAGTCGTCAGATCCACCTGAGCATAGTATAACTAAAAATCATGAAGCCTGCGCTGGCAGGCCCTAAATGTGTCTATGTGTAATTTATCATAGCAACTGTAGTTTTGATCCCAGATACTAAGATCAATGACAGAACCTTACAGATCAATATGGGTGCGGCCTTTGCTGGTATGAGTGACTTCAGGACCATTTGTTCTCTTGTCTGTTTGGAGAACGTGTTCAGCTTTCTCTTGTTCCAGCCCCCAGTGAGACGTTCACTGGGTTCTGATTCTCGTCAGGATCCCCCCAAATCCGGACCGTATGTTCTGGCCATTTGTGTCTGATGACCATGTTTTGACAGTTCTTTGAGAAAGTCTTTGCCTCTGCTCGGCTGAAAGTTTCTGTGGACAGTCTTTTGTTCTTTTGGTGCCTTTGTTGTTTTCAGTCGTTCCTTGCGTAAGCCCCTCAAAAGTTCTTTGAGCAAGGTTGCATATGAGTCCAGCCATGTTGTTGTTGTTCTCAGTGAAGTCACGGTGAGTCAGTTTCTGGACACACCTTCATATTAAATCTGATCCGATCTGATCAATAACCACAGTAGCTGAGATTCAAAAGTCAGATGCGGCATGTGTTTTGACAGAGGCCTACCTTAATGCATGTTTTACCATTATGTGTTCTGTAAAGATGAGGTGGGATTCATAAGACTCACTCTTGCCGTTCCACAAACACTGTTCAATGAAGCTATTTAAAAAATTAAAAAAGATTAAAAAATCATTAACAGACCAAGATCAAATTAATTTTCTGTTAACCAGCTTTATTATAGATCCTTCGACAGAGGCATCTTTTAATCTGATCTGCACAACAGATCCAAAACATTAGTTTACCTAAAAGTGAAATAATCAATTTACCCTGAAACCAAAAAATACTGTAGCCTACTTTTATTTCAGAACATACAATGTACGGTTTTCTAAGACCCCTTGCTAGTATACAGTCTATGATAATTAGCAAATTCCTTGAGCCTTCTAAGATCTGCCTTCTTGTTGGATTTATTTATGTATCGTGTATATTTTCATGTCTAAACGGCACCGCTAGATGCCCTCTTAAATTGTCAATTTGAAATTATTAGCTCAGTGGCTCATTTATTCAAAGTAAAAATATGGGCTCGTTCATTTTGGCCTGTTGTTCCAGGTATATAACTACAGGCGTGTCAAACTCATTTTGATCTGGGGGCCGCATACAGCTTAATCTGATCTCAAGGGGGTCAGACCAGAATACTCATTCCAAAGGTCCACTTTTTGTCTTTGTATTAGTGCAAAGAATAAATAAATTATAAAGATATTAACATTAAATTAATTGTCCTTTTACATTTTTACTCAGTTTAACATTTAAGTGCATTACATATTAAAAAACTGATCAGTGATTGCACGTTTTAAAACATTTATTCAACAAACTGTTTTGTTAAATACCCTGATGCATGCTCAATAATCCAGGTAGAGAAATCTAAAAAAGCTAAATCTGGGCTTCTGGACATACAAAAAAAAAACAGTTTTGTTAAAACCCTTTCCTGCATGTTAAAAGTGCATCAAAATTTAGAAATGAATGAATTTTAAATCCATTTTTCACATCTAGGAAGCAACTAGTCGATTTTTAAAATCCAATTCTCCACTTATTATAAATTGAGATTCAATTTATGTCCTCAATAGATTAAAATTAAAGGTGTATTTATTCAGGACCTGATTGTGAGGGCTACTCCCTCTCCAGCACTTTGAGATTTTTATTAATGAAAAGTGCGTTATAAATTGAATTCATTATTATCATTATCATTATTTATTTTTCTTCAAACCCCAATCTGTCCTCTTCTTTTATTCATCTGACTCCAAACAGTTATTAAAATCTGCACCTGCATCCTTTTACTTTTATTAAATGTTTCAGAACGAATAACCCAACTGGATGACTAAATTAAATTACAAATAAAAGTGACTCCGACCTGTTTTTGGCTTTTCTAGAAATTATTACGCTCCTGTCTGCAGTACCTTTTTTCGTCCATCAGGGGTCTCCATTATACTCAGGCTCAGTGTTGCCAGCTGCACGATAATTTTCGTATTTGTACGATAATTTTGCCCTCTGTACGATGTACGATCAATAATCCCGAAAAAGGCCAAAAATACAATAATTTTGCCATTCTGTGAACGTGTAGTTGTGATCGGTTTCCATCCGCCTGTCGCAACTGTCTGTCGGAGTTTTTGGTGAACCCTGAAGGCGTCTTGAAATTCCAGCTAATCGTGCTTTTCTAAATGTGACAGAAGACTTTCTGTAGAGCTCATTATTTGCCACCAGACAATAATGCGTGTTAATGTCTATGGCAGGGGTCACCAACCTTTTCGAAACTGAGAGCTACTTCGTGGTTACAGAGTCATACAAAGGGCACCAGTTTAATAAACTCTTCAAAAATAACAAAGCGTAAATTGAAAAAAAAGTATAATGAACATATTTTTAGGAACATATTTTTAATATAGACATTTTAAAATATACATAAATGCAAAAAAGGAATAACAACTGAATAAATTGAAATTTTAAATGCAGCTTAGTAGTGAGTTGTGCTATTTTTAGAACAGGTACGGGGGCACCTCAAATGGTCCTTGGGGGCACCCGGGTGCCCGCGGGCACCACGTTGGTGACCCCTGGTCTATGGTTTCCCCCCAGTACTGACGCCACAAAGCTGTGAGTGCCTGTCAAACGCTACAGTATTCAACAATAGAGTGACTATAGAGCATACTTATTTTGTTTATGATGGGTGTACGATAATCCTACATTTCTCACCTGGCAACCCTGTTCAGGCTATACACGAAACGACTGTCTTTTGCGTCCCCATGGTTGCCAAGTCCGCTTATTTCGAGCGGCATTGGGCTTGTTTTTCCCCGGAGTCGCTTTCAAATTTGGTCATCCGCTTGTGGCGGGTTTTCATTTTTGCTTCTCGCGGACATTGAGTCGCTTATTTGTGCTTGTTTTGAAGGAACTGATCGCTTCTTTCGGTCTAGAGATCTGGCAACCCTGCTCTTCCGGTCAACGCTCACAAGACGTGTACATTCACTGGAACTATTC
This sequence comes from Garcialebias charrua, assembly GCA_038048925.1. Lineage (NCBI taxonomy): Eukaryota > Metazoa > Chordata > Actinopteri > Cyprinodontiformes > Rivulidae > Garcialebias > Garcialebias charrua. The sequence continues at coordinate 67,159 of JBBPBX010005483.1, read as the reverse complement.
ACAAAAGTACGTCTTCCAGATTGGTAATCCACTTTCTCTGCTTCTTATATTGGAAATTGCAAGTATAATGCGTTTGGTTCTACTTCCTCACGTCCTATACACAAATTATAAGACGACGTCTCGTGAACCACGTCGAACCTAGTGGCTCGTTAGCTTTGCTGTTAGCTACTAAGTTCGTCAACAAAAACTAAATTTGGATTATTTAAAGTCGATATTGTTTATCTACCCGACGCGCCATTGTATGCTTTGTTAGCGAATCCGATGTGAGCTGTCTACCGTTACAAAGTTATAAAATGTCCGCTGTTAGGTAGCCTAAGCTATGCTAACGGAAGATCCTACTGCAATTTCCAAATTTCCCGGTTGTTTAAGTGTTATAACCTAAAATTATTGAGATAGAATATCATAATCCTTTTTGATCAATCCTTCCAACTGTGAAGGTTCATTCGGCCCTAATTAATTTATCTCGAGCTATCTGCAAATATTTTATTTGTTTATTCAAAAAACTGTTACACGTCCTGCGGCCTTCTAGCCTGGTTAAAACCAGACCCCCGTTCAGAGCTGAGCTGAAGTTCTATTTTTCATTTCACCCACATTCATGCTGTAGAAAATTATCTAATCCTGTTATAGTGGAGAAGTGTAAACCGTTTTAATGTAATGTTTATTCTGTGTTTCAGGAGAAACCGCACCAGCTACTGTACTGAGGAGGTGAAGACTACTTTTGTTACTCTATTAAACTGCTGTATCTAAATAAAACTTTATTCTAATCTTGGCGCCTCACTGTTGGTTTCATATTTAATCCTCAGATAGCTTGTGACAAGTTTAAGAAGAAAAAACCATCCATAAATATGTCATACAGGCTAAAAATACAGTAATCATTATTTTCCTCCCTCTGTTTTTGAATTCTTTAAAGTCCATGACTCACCATGTTTTCAAATTGCATCGCCATTATTTATTTGTTTATTTAAAAATAATACAGGAGCGTTTATTTATATTGTAGAGAAATAACGCTAAATGTGTTATTTCATGATTCATAGCAGATTTTTAGCAAAAGCTCCGGGAAGATCTGCCCCTCTCTTTTTTCTCTCCCCGTGGGTCGGGAGTTCAGAAAGGTAGCCGCGCAGCGGAGCTCTGAGCGCGCGTGCTCCCGTGCTCCATGCAACAAGGCTGGACAGAACCGAGCCCTGAGTCAACGAAAAGAACTTCAAAGGTAACAGCAGAACGGGGAGCCAGGGAGAAGACGAGAGAAGCCGCGCGGCTCTTGCTCCTCTCTGGGCAGAAGCTGAGAGGCTTTGAGAGCAGCGAGCAACAGTCCGCAGCGGTGTTATATCTTATTAAAACGTCTATAAAATAAATAAAAAATAAAAACAGAGCACTGGTCCAGTTGTACACACAAATGCCCCAAGAAATATGCAGTTTTAACTCCCTTTTTTTTTTTCTTCTGAAACTCTCCTCCATGTCACACACACACCAAGCCTATTAATCTTTATTGATACTGGAACAACCGGAACTTTTTTCTTGTAATTCATCCACGCAGTTGGCCTTATAGTTCTTGACAAAAGACAAACATGAAAGACAATGGACAGGCCAACTTTTGTACTTCATTCACGCGAGACTCTGACACCAGGAAAATAACCTTCTGAGTGTAAAATAAGATTGGTATGTGTGTTGACTCCTCACATGGCAGGAAACCATTCTTTTAGAACATAAAAAAGGATTTAGTATTCTGTGACTAATTTTATTCTATTTTTATCTGGTCCAGGTTTGGAACTCTTATCGAGTTATTTTATCAGCGAAAGTCAGCGCGTTTTCCTCAATTTCTCACTCAGTCCCACACTTTATTCATTTTATTTGTTTGTGGGTTTAATTTTTCAATACCTTTATTCCTAGTGTATTATAACGTATTTACGCATGGTAATATACGTACAAATACACTACCTCACCAGATCCCGCCTCTACTTAATCATAAATCAAATTATAAGTAGATTTAATTGACACTGTTTTATAGTTAGCCACAAAACCTAACGAGATACAGTAACTCAGTCTAGGGTTACAGGAGTGAGGCGAATATTTATTCTAAGACCCCACTCCCCCTTAACCAGGTGAACCCGTCGGACCTCCTGGTGGCGCGACCACTGCATGTTTTTACTCTGGGATCTGGAGTCGTGGCTGGAAACTTATAATTCTACTTTTAATTGTAACATTCTTTTTTCTTTTTACACGTATTAACCCTGGAGTCCAAACACACTGAGTAAAATTTGCCTATAAATGTCCAATTTCAGATTTTTGTTGAAACAGGCAATCTGCTTACCTCATTGTTGTGTAGACCGGTCACTGATCAGTGCTCTGGACTCCCGCTTGTCCTTTCCTGTCCGCGCGTGCAACCAATCTCGGTAGGACCTCCAAATTTGTTGGCTTTGATTCTTATTCGCCCCATAATTCGTTATTTGGTTCACTTTGGATCAGAAAGGAGAAATACACTGAAAATACGACAAACGCACATAATTTAAAGTTCCAAAAACCAGTTTAATTAATCATAAGTTTAAAAAGTCACAGAATACATTTGTTCTATTTCTAAAAGCCATTACATTTGTTTAAAAGACGTGGACAGTGAGAGAGAGAAAAAAGGGAGGAGAGTAGGGAGAGAGGGGGGAAGAAGGGACATTGAAATGCACATTTTCAATGGAGACAACGCATACGACCTGATAGGCTTTTTCCCCGTCGCCTGCTCCTTACGTTGACTGTTGGAGAAGTAAAAACTCATTCTTTTATTCTTTCGTAGGGCGTTGCCTGCCTTAACCAATAAGAAAAGTTTTCTGCTTTAAGGACTGTTCAATCAATCAATCAATCACCTTTATTTAACCAGGTAGAACCAGGCTGTTGCCCTCCTGCTTTATTTAACCAGGCTGTTGCCCTCCTTTACTGCCAGAAAGCCCCTCAGGGGGGTTTCAGCTTACTCTGGCCTCCGCAGGTTTGAGAGGGGGAAGGGCACCGACACATCGATGACTGAAATAAATGTACATTTATTGCTGAGTACTTATAAACACACACACACTCTATTAGACCACTAAGTGACCAATTAGTGTAACTGGACATTAAATTACATTAAAGATCATACACTACACACATAGATTTAGAGCTGTTCTTGTTACTTTCTAACTGAACAAACATCCAGGGTAAGAAAGGAGGCTTTCAGTAGATTTCCTGCCAGTCATATATTCTACAAAGTTGTAAAACTGACAAAGAGGCGCCAGGTCTCCCCGCGTGCCCCAAGCCTGCAGGACAGGCACAAACTGATCATTCTTTGAGAACTTCACCAGAACAGATTTTATAAGAGAGAGACTGGTCATTTTAACACTGTTTGAAAACCCCTCTTGGAGAATAAAAACACGAGGACAAAAACACATTTTATTTCATAACATTTTCAAGATATAACTCACAGAAAGAGTTCACAGCTTGGAGCTGTGACACTCTAAGGCAGGGGTCCCCAAACTTTTTCCTGTGAGGGCCACAAACATTTTCCCTTCTCTGGTGGGGGGCCGGAGTCAGTTTGTAACAGGAAAAAGTGTGATGATTGCAGGTGTGCCTAAATGTAAAAATGTATTGTTTTCCAGAAAGCACAATCAAATAACCCTCTCTGGGTTCTTCACAGCACAAAAGTCAGGAGATAAATAATAACACTATTAATAAAATAAATAATAACACTATTAATAAAATAAATAATAACCAAATAACCCTCTCTAACAAAAGTGCAAATGTATTCTGCTGAGCTAACAGTCCACTTTTTAGCTTTGAGAGTTTGTCTGCTCGCATTTGGCCTTGCAAGCTATCATACTTGTCTTTGTGACGGGATTCATAGTGTCGCCGCAGATTGTATTATTTGAATACCGCCACCGCCTCTTGACAGATGACACAGACAGCCTTTTCTTTGCATTGAACAAAAAAATAATCCTTTGTCCACTGCAGCTTAAATGCCCTGCATTCTGAATCAAAATTTCTCTTACCTAATCTTTTTGCCATTATTCCGTTCTGTCTTTGACAGGGGCGGGTTTAGGATTTTTTTTCTGGGAGTTGCCAGATAGAGGCACAGACCGCAGAAGGGTGGAACACAATAAATCAAATATGGAACAATAGTTCATAACTAAGGAACATTTTATTGCAAAAGTCCAACTTTTTTATCAAATACAAATACACACATGAAAAAAATTTCTAAATGAGTTTTGGAGGGCTTCTGTAACGAAGGCATCTTCTTCCAAACTATTCCTCCATTCATAACTTAGTTTAAAGTTAAACTAAAAATAGAAAAGAAAATATAGTATGGTCTAAATGTCTGTTGTCCTTTTAGAGCACATATGTCAGAGTGGTGGCCCGCGGGCCAGATCCGGCCCGCAAATCAATTATTTATGGCCCCCTTGATGATATTTAATAACTATTAGATCTGGCCCGCAAGCCACAGCCACCCGCTGGTGTTTTGTACATGGCACGGAGTCGATCAAACTATGGAATGGATTTTCTGAACGGAGTCGTGTCTCATGAACCCAGAGTAATGAGACCCGCCTCAAATTCAGGAAATCCATTCCATAGTTTGCAGCCAGCAGCTCCAACGTGCAGACTCAGTGAGTAGCATTTTAGCTAACAGTTAGCCAACTGTTCATCGTAACATATCCGCTGTGTGGATGTATTTTCACTAAACACCATAAGACAGCAACGTGCAATGTCTGCAGAGTCATAGCGCCACATTAAACCGCGCTCAAGTTAGTTCAGCGGGATGACATTCTCGCTGAAACAGCAGCAGGACCCAGCCGCGCGTCCCGGTCTCGGATCATTCAGCCTGTCCCTCATTCAAGCTCCATGTCTTCAGCAATGTTTTTTTTTTCTTGTTCAACCGCGTCTACTCCGACCTGATAATCTCGTAGGAGGGACAATACTCCCAGACTGAACAATAAAAACACACAGCTGAAGCTTGGAGCTCAACAGAGAAGTTGCTGAACTTCATCATAATTAATGACCAACAGCTATCAGCTGTAGAAAATGAAGGATTTCACAGCTTCATACTTGCAGCCAACAGCCAACAATCATAAAAAAGTACAGTATATTAATAAAAAGTCACAAGACAGCTGTATGCCTAATCATTCAACCTTTATTTAGGCAGGTAGCTCGTGCAGTCACTGCAGCGTGCACAAGTGGCTTCATTATTCATCAGCAGTCAGAGCAGAGATCAACTTTCAGCTACATTTGCACCCCTCCTCAAAAATGGCTAAACGTAAGGTGGACACAGAGAACAGGGGTTTCAAGCCAGGTGGGAGGCAGACTACATGTTCACGGAGGTAATCAATCCTGAGGATTTCCTCAGCTCAGAGCCTAACCCCAAACATTGATGAACTTGTACAAAAGATGAGGCACCTCCAAGTATCAGCCTCAGATAAGTGAGCATCACAGAGCTGTAACAAATTTTCAGTTTTTAATTCAGTTATATTTTTACATTTGTTTCTACAAGACGTGATTTTTCTTTGAAGGAAGTATTGTTTTGGCTGTGTGCCATAGATTTTTGTATTTTATTTTATTGTATTTTATTTACCGTAACAACATGTGCTTCTCCACATCGAGAGGAGCCAGTTGAGGTGGCTCGGGCATCTGGTTAGGATGCCTCCTGGACGCCTCCCTGGTGAGGTGTTCCGGGCATGTCCCACCGGGAGGAGACCCAGAGGAAGACCCAGGACACGCTGGAGGGACTATGTTTCTCGGCTGGCCTGGGAACGCCTTGGGATTCCCCCAGAGGAGCTGCTCCAAGTGGCTGGGGAGAGGGAAGTCTGGGCCTCCCTACTTAGGCTGCTACCCCCGCGACCCGACCCCGGATAAGCGGAAGAAAATGGATGGATGGATGGATGGATGGATGTATTTTATTTATTTATATTTACTTTTCAGTTGAATGGACTCGGGGACAGAGCCATGAGAAAGAATACAACTGATTTGATTTATTTTCTTATTTTCCTATTTGAAAGTGGTGATCAGAAGGATCATAGAGCTGCACAATAATGCATTTTCAGTTTATAATGCATGCACTTTTATTTATGCATTTATCTTGATATTAAGAAACATATATATATATATATATATATTTTTTTTTAAACAATTTAATTTTTTGCTGTTTGCCTGTTAAAAAATGTTTTCACTTGAAATTACTGACAGATCCATAAGAAAATATTGTTTTATTAATTTAATCCTTAAATAATAGACAGTCTGTTAGGTCTTGGTTCAATACGCTATGTGAAATCATTTCAATATGAACATTGAACCAGTCTGGCCCTTGGCTTCTAGCAATTTTTTTTTTTTGGCCCTTGGTGTATTTGACTCTGACACCCCTGTTTTAGACGAACGACGCAAAATTTGGTATTCCCTATAAATTTTGAAGTCTATGGCGAGACTCATCAAAAATGAATAGGTAATCTAGAATAGAAACGATCGAATCGGTTCTACTTAAATGATTGTGAGATCAGTGTAGATTATAGTACCGTAAGTACCGTAGTATTAAACTCCATGCCTGGTACACGTATGTCACCTGAATAGACATGGACAAGCCTGTCAAAGAAAGACAGCGGATGTTCACCTGATTTTTGAAAAACATTCGCAACAGCTGAGTAGGCACCACGCTCTGAGACAGAATGTCTCACTGTGCGAGGTACAGGGGCAGGGCCTTGGCTCCACTTAACCCATCTTGGGACACATTCAGGTGTTGCACCGTTTTGGACTTCCATCGTTGTAATGATTTTTTGTGAAAAATCAAGCAAGATGGTTCGATTTTACAGTGTGCATATAAATCCTTACTTTTAATGTTGCAATGAGTGATCCACACAAATGCTTATAAAAGTGATCTGACTAAAATGCAAAGTTTCACTGTAAAACCTTCCCAGGAAGCTGCTTCATCATGCCTCAAACAGATGTGAAACTGTATCCACTGCATTTGACAGCTATCAGGAGAGAAAAAGGCTTCGTTATTTCAAATAATCCTTGTATTTAAAATAAACTGGAGTGTCTGTGTGCACAGCATAACGTTCAAAATGTTACATTAAACAAAAATCAGTGATTTGTATTAAGTTGTTGTGCAGTGACATGTCCAAATATGTAGAAATCTTTGTTCGAGTTTTTGTGAAAAATCCAGACAAAAGAGGCTTCTTGTCTGTTATTTCAAATGTTTCATTTAAAATAAACTGGAAAGCTAGTGTGTACAGAATTACAATAAAAGTGTTAAGTTTTATCACAATGCAGACATGTCTGCATTAATTCTGTGAAACTGTTCTGCTATTAACATTTGATTTTATGTGAAAATCAAATTAAAGGATGCTGTGTGTTCAACATTTCAAACTGTACTCTATTTAAAAACAGGAAAGTTGAAATGTGGACAAAATTACATAAAAATGTAGTTTTTAAAGTAGCCAGCAGATGGGGGTGCAACGCTGATATGCTTTAATCCCAGCGACTGGAATTTCACTTTCTGACCGCCAGTGCTGGGCAACGCTAATTAAAAAATTAGTTCCACAATTTCTAAAACGCTTATTAATTTTTTTAGGTCCACAATTTCAAAAGCACAAATGTCTTATGAAAATTAGGGGAAGCTAATCT
>JBBPBX010005483.1:40141-53649 GCA_038048925.1 Garcialebias charrua | reverse complement strand
GGTCTTGGGCTTTGATCACCCCTTCGTCTGTCTCGGGCTTTGGGGGGACGGGTCTCTGATGCTTCACACTCGCTATTAAATGTTCTATTAGAGGAACCTTATTCACTTATGCATGCTCACAACCACACACAAATGGATGTGATATGTAGATATATGTAGATATGTAGATGGGTATATGAATGAATATAAATGTATATGTATGTATACTGTATACATATTTGTAGGAATGGGTATGTGTATTTATAGAAAGCTACTGCAAGGTCATGAATATTATCAGTCTTTATGTATGTATGTTTCGTTGCTATGTTCTGTCATGTGCTTTGCAGGATTGTGGACGGAGGTTGGGTGTGTTTGCCTTGTGCTCTTTTGTGGATAATTGTTGTTTTGTTGTCTTACTTTCTCTTTTCTTTCTTTCTCTCTTAAAAAAAAAAACATATTGGAGTGAGAGGATGGCTAAAAGGTGTGAAGGGAGGCCATCTATAAATGGAAAAAAAAAATAAAAAAATAAAAAAAAAAGAAAAAAAAAAAGAAAAATGAAAAATGCACGTAGCTGCGACACGCTATCAAACGTCTCACAAACACAGACAAAATTCACCACCCGTAGCCTCAAACAGTTGTTTAAAATTGAAACAACAATAATCCCAACGTGAAATTACTGGACAATGCAGCTATAGCAATTCCCAGAAACCCCAAGCCAGAACTATTTATCAAGTCCAGAAACAAGGATAAAGTCACGCCAACACACCATAATAATAGACCACACAAAAACAATTTAAATCCGTTCAGAGAACGTACGAGCCACGAAAATGTACCGGTAGTCTCATCTCCTCGAACAACAACAAGAAAGACATGCGGGTTACAAGATGGACGCAAACCAGCTGTTAGCTTAAATATCCGGACTCCTAACAACTTAATAAAGACCTTCCACAACATCGCAAAAATCTGAAACGTATGACGACAATATGCAACAGGTCCACAGAGCTTCCTCAGTGAAAAACAGCAATTTTACTCGTTGAAACAACGAACACGAGTCCAAACTTATCAGAACCGAGCCGGCACAGAACCGTCTTAGACAGAGCTGACAACACGTTTCAGTACAGGACAATGTGATCTATTGCTGTCTAAAATGTAGCATACCACACACAAGAAGTTTGCAAATGCAATTTTAGCTCTCAGTAATGACACGGCGGTCATTACAAGGATTTGTACACCAGTTTGTGCAATCACGTGAACTGGACCGGAACATAACCACACAAAACCTTAACAAATCTTCACCAAAAGCACCAACTAACATCAATGTCAATGTCAATTTTATTTATATAACACATAAAAACAACCGAAGTCGACCAAAGTGCTTTACAGTTAAAAAAAATAAAAACAGAGTAAAATGCATCTAGTGCCACTAAACATAATAAAGCTATCAGTAACGTCTTAAAAGTTGATAACAGACAATTTCCCAGCCTCAAGTGACAAGACAAGCAGTATTATGCAACGTTTTGAACACTTTTCCAGCCAAAAGAAATAATCTGCCAGAGTCTAAAAATTGGACAAAATATGCAAACATGTTCATGAGCACAGAAATATTAATTATAAGCTTTCAGACACCGGTACTAGGCCACCAATATGTAATAACATATTGCATATACCCCCAGATTGTGTAGTGAAACACGTGCGGGCACCAATATATAAGGAATATGAAGATAGGTCAGATTATGAAGGTCATTTAAATGACTTATCTATTTTTAGATGTAAATTTGGCAGGGTTTAGACTGACAGAAGATACATCAATAATTTCCGGGTTCTCATCTTTTTCAGATTAATATCAATAAATCTGTGACTCAATGAAGAAATGTAATTGACAGGAGACGTTATTATGTTGACCTACCAAACAGAATCATTTAACAACAAAATTATCAAATTACAAATCAAAACTTATTTACATAGATTGATCGATCGTTTCCTATAACTAACTTTTCAGCAGATTAAAACATCAGAACAACAGAACACAAGTTAATGGGTCTTACATTAACTTATTTCTGTGGCACAAACTTACAGTTTACTTTTAGAAATAAAAATAAGAGGAGAAAGTTTAAGGAGGAAGTTTAAGGATGAAAGGGAAATGGTTGAAGTCTTATCTTGAGATGTTTTAACCAGAGATAGCACATCCTCTGGTCGGTTTCAGCTGGACGTCAGTACCGTGATGAAACGACTTTTAGCTTTGCGAAGATGATCCTGTCTCGACTACGGTAAATTAGTCAATCCATACGTGCATGCCCTGCTGCGTTTTACAGGCGACTCACGTTCATCTTTCCACGGTCTCGTGAGGTCTGTTTTGCCTCAAGGAGTAATGCACTCAGCTCTGGTTTGGTTTTCAAGATATAACTCACAGAAAGAGTTCACAGCTTGGAGCTGTGACACTCTAAGGGTTCACAGCTGACGTGCTGTTTGAACCTTTGCTGAATAAGCGGGCCTTTGACTTATGGCCGGACGTCCATCAGCTTGGAGAAAGACGTCTATGCATCTTCCCTTCTTCCAGAGAGCTCACACATCTCAGCTTCTCCCAGAGAACTTCAAAGTTCAGATTGCTCTCTTTCACTCTAGCTATGTTTCCATCCAATTTAAATTCGATTTTTGAGCGAATTTTAGAAAATTTCGCTAAAATGTAAATTAAAATTATGAGGATCAGAAGTGTTTCCATTAACTGGCTTGAAGCGCATCTGCAATGCCACGCAAAGCGTCTCTACGTCAGACGTCAGCGTCATTACGTCACACGTCAGCGCCATACGTCAGACGTCAGCGTTACGCACTTCCACAGTAAACAGGAAGTAGCGTTTGAAAACAGACATCTCGGCAAAATGGAGAGAATATTTCAGGTATGTGTTGCTATCGGGCAAGTTGTATTTATTCTGTCATGCCAACTAGTTTTAGCGATGTTACATGTTGTCCGGAGCGGAAACAGCTGATCAGTCACGTGACGTGAATGTTCGCTGCGGCAGAACTGAGTCGGCTAATCTGTTTCCATCTGTCGTTTAGCCGACTCAGCTCTGAATCGACTCCCCAAAAACTACCTCAAGCGAGCGTATAAACTTTAGAGCGACTTAGAGGAAGTTAACTCGAATTATGCCGTTTCCATTTAGCTTTTCTGATGCGATGCTTCATAATGCGCACCTAGAAACCTTGATGGAAACACGCCTTCTGTCTCACTCCAGGAAGTGTTCCTTTAAGAAGGGGGTGTGACGTCAGAGTTTTCTCTCCGTTTCATTGGCTTTTGTGACCAGAATAGGGAGATTTGTTGACGTCAGGTGAAATGTTTTTACACGAGAACTCGTAAGTTTCAAGCACGGAGACTATAACCAGAAGACTTGCAGGTGTGAAAACAGAGAGTCAGTTTTGAGAACAGATTAATTGTTTTCAAAGAAAGGAGACAGACCGGAGGCAACTTATGCCCTCGACGTTTCACTTCGTTCCCAAAACTCTTCAAACAAATACTAAGATCATTCTGAGTTGTTCTTTTAACTTTGGCATATTTAATATATACCAGCTTAGTAAGATCATACACATATTAAGAATATACTGTTCATATAGATTACAGGTGATGCTTTGATTCAATTATATGAAGAAGTGAATAATATTCTAACAGCATAAACCATGATCAATACAGTATATTGAAGTTATTGTGTTGATTAATTCTGAATTAACACAAATTAAAGAAAGTCTCTTCTGATTTGCGTCTCTTAATACAAAATAAATGTAATAAAATAGTGTCCACTTGTCTCCTTGAGAGCTCAAGAAAAGTGTAACCCCCAATTTACACTACATGCGTTCCGGCTCAGGTCTGCTCCGGTCCGACCTCCGCTGCAAATACGCACCCATTATAATCAATGAGAGCATTGGCTCTCGCACGGCGGCGGCAAGCGGACGGCAGTCCGTCAAAATAGACCTTGATCCTATTTCTGCCGGACATCGGAGATGTGCCGGAGTCAACTTTTAAAGATTACGTCGCACCAACAGGAAAAGGAACGAGCACAACATCCGTATTTACAAAATAAAATCACCACGGGCGGACTAATCCTAGCTCTATACGGATTTATTTGTACAAAAATGCTGTCAAACTATCATTTATGACTACGCCTACAAACGCAATACAAGAAATAAAAAAATAAAAAAAGTATTTTATTCTGAAATGTAATAAATCACTTCCTGTCGCTCAAACCATGTCCTGTCGCTCATTTACGAGAGAAGATCAACAACCAAACAGCGAGGCAGTCTCTACTTTTGTTCTCCTTCTTCCACCGAATGAATTGTTTTGTTCTGACTTCTTTATTTATCACTTGATTTATCGCGTGATCTCGCAATTCCCGCACATGCGTCTCGGAGCGGCGCATCTAGGCGGACCGGAGCGGAGGTAGTGTAAACTGGACTTTGAGACGCTCAGCTGCGACCTGCGGAGCGGGGCTGAGCCGGAACGCATGTAGTGTAAATTCCGGGTAACACTCAAAGTTTCAGAGAGATATGAAAAGGTGTACTTGAAGGTCAAGCATGAGATGCTGTATCACTACAGATTACAAACAGTAAAATCCCTCCATCAAATTTATCTCTACTAAATACACAATGACTGTCAAATATGAATACTCTTCCTGAATTTATGATTCATCTAAACTTTGGCCCTGTCATCGTGTCAGCTTTTCTTCTCTTTTGCCACCTATTATTCTTTTGTGATCTCTTTGTGGGGTTCACCCCTCATCATAGATAATGAAAGAACAGCTCAACATTGGTGGCTTCATGTCTCTCCCCCATCCCCAGAAAAAAATAAAACAAAAAAACACTGCTCTGTTCTTCTCTCAGCCTGTCCACTTTAAAGATGTCACAAAACTGAGACATGAAGGTGAAACCGTTGTGTAAGAATTGGGTTCTTCTTCTAAAATAAATTTTATTATTCAACTGGACACTTGCAACATTTTCTGTATGAAGTACTTGCTTTTATTAACCACAAATCTAAGAGTCAAAAAGCACGTTGTTTAATGTTAACATCTACCGATTATGTTTACCTCTAGTTTAACACTAATCCAGATGTTATGCTAACCTATTAGCACAGTTAGCATCTGTAGGAGCAAAGTGTGTGTGTGTTTGTGTGTGTGTGTGTGTGTGTGTGTGTGTGTGTGTGTGTGTGTGTGTGTGTGTGTGTGTGTGTGTGTGTGTGTAAATTGAATAAAAAGTAGGCTAATAGTTACAGATTTTAAACACTCCAAAGGTGTAACACAAGCAGATTGATATTACAGTACAGTAGTCCCTCGGTACTTTGCGCTTTGTCTTTTGTGGACTCGCTCTTTCGCAGTTTTTCAAAATAAGATTGGACCTGACACACAATTGGCTGATTGATGGAAGAGCCGTATGAGCGGAATGGATGGTTTATTTAAAATAAATAAAAAATTAAATTATTTAGCACCTGCTAAATCAATAGGTGCAAGGAGAGGCTCACTCCTGCAACCTGTCATGATCTTCTTCTCTGCCATGCACACATTTCTCCTGCAGCATGGGCTTCATGAATGGTTGACTTTTTCCTGTCCAGATGCACGACCGACTTTTGTCTTCCAACTTAAAATTCAAAGTATGTCACTTTGTAAAATTGTCATAATCACAAAATACAAAAGTGTTAAAAGTTATTTTTAGTTATTTTAGAATTGCTATGTTCAGTTGTTTCAGTGTAACTGATCAAGAAGTACATTTCTGCTCCGTGCTGCAGAACTGTGAGAAAGGTCAACACTTTGATGTCCTGTTGTACAAAGTACTTCTATTCTTTATACTATTTAAATTTAAATGTTTTTGGGAGTGGGGGCGCAGAGGTTAAACAGTGAGCTTGTGATCGGAAGGTCGCCGGTTCAAGCCCCAGTACCGACAACATCAAAAAATGTGGGTGGGATAAGTGAAGCAGTCACACCTGTCTCCACCCTCATCTGCCCCACTCTGGGCCCTTGACCAAGGCCCTTACCCACACCATCTGCTCCCTTGGGCACCTTAGATAGCAGCTCTCTGCTCCACACAGAGGGCTGTGGTAGCTCAGTTGTCTGTGGTTGTGTCAGGAAGGGCATCCAGCGTAAAAACAACTGCCAAATCTTAGTGCGACCAGTTCGCTGTGGCGACCCCTAACGCAGGGAGAAGCTGAAAGGAGAAAAAAATTTTTTAAATGTTTGAGTTGTTAAAGCTGCTGTATGTAACTTTTCTAAAAATATATTTTTAACATATTTCTTCACTCTGTCACTATCTCCTGACAGACTGATGTTAGACAGGTAATCTCTGAAAAAACTATAGTCCTCTGGCTTCTCCCGGTGGTACTACAAGCATTTCTAAAAACCCACAGTCACCCGCCGTTAAACAGCCAATAAAAACAGAGTTTTTAACCAGCCAATAAAAACAGAGTTTGGTTCATGAATGAGCTTCTCACGCCCATCCCCCGCCCATCCCCTGCCCATCCCCCGCCTGTCCCAATCCCGCCTGGCCAGTCACGAGACAGGCCATGCTGTGGAGGAGGAGCTAAGGAGGGTGAGTTGCAGGTCAGTCGAGAGCAAGGGGGAGGGACCAGAAAGGTGTCTCTGTTCAAAATGTATTGATTTATTTTTTTTCCATTTATAGATGGCCTCCCTTCACACCTTTTAGCCATCCTCTCACTCCAATATTTTTTTTATTTTTATTTTTTTTTTTTATTTTTTTTTTTTTATTTTTTTTAAAGAGAGAAAGAAAGAAAAGAGAAAGTAAGACAACAAATCAACAATTATCAACCAAAAGAGCACAAGGCAAACACACCCAACCTCCGTCCACAATCCTGCAAAGCACATGACAGAACACAACAATGGAACATACATGCATAAAGACTAATAATATTCATGAGCTTGCAGTAGAATTCTATAAATACACATACCCATATCTACAAATATATATATACAGTAGTATACATACATATACTTTTATATTCATTTATATACCCATCTACATATCTGCATATATCTATATATACATCCCTGCATCCATTTGTGTGTGGTTGTGAGCATGCATAAGTGTATAAGGTTCCTCCAATAGAACATTTAGTAGCGACTGTGAAGCATCAGAGATCCGTCCCCCCAAAGCCCGAGGCAGACGAAGGAGCGATCAAAGCCCAAGACCCCAGGAAGGACCCCGAGCCCAGAGTCCCCAGGACCGCCCGAACAGGACGAGCCACTAGCCCACTCCCCAGATCCTACCAAGGGGAAGAACCGGACGAACCCCTACCAGCGACCACATACAATGACCCCCCGGTGTCGCCCGCGACAAATTCACAGGCCCCCGCCGGAGCCCGCTGCACCGACGTAGCCCCAGGGCCGGTCACCGAGGCCCGGGCACCGGGGACGCCCACCCCTCAGGCCCAGACCCGACCGGACCAGAGGGCACGAGCCCCACCAAGCAGCCACCAGGCCGTGCCGACAAACGCCCAAGCGCCCAACCCCAGATAGTGAGGGCCCCAAGCACGCCCGCAGGCAAGGGAACACCCACCAGGGGGGGCCACGTGGCAGGAGCGCGACACTAAGTAGCCTCGGAAGTATCAGAGAGGGGGCAGTCCAAAACCCAGCCTGACACTTAAACATTCATACACAGATATACTCATTCAGACCCACCCTCATCCTCACCCTCAGTCACAGAAAGACAAACAATAACGACATGTTCCATTCATAATCCCGATGCACACTCTATACCCCCTAGGTCCAAGACATGTACCTGCTCCCTGCGTGGGGCAGCCCACATCCAAACCCAGGAGGTAGGCCCATTCATTCTGGGGTGGAGAGTAGCAGACATCCAAGATCCGGCCCACCCCGCGCCCTGCCGACAGGACAGGACAGGACACCCGAGTCCAAGCAGCCCCAGGGGGAGCGCACTGCCAGCCCCGCCCACGGCGAACCCGCAGGCCCCGAACCCCCCCACACCCCAGCACAACCCCTGACAGCCCACCCCCAGAATGTCCGCCAGGCAACCAGGGGGGTAAGAGAAAAATAAATAAATATATATATATATATATATATATATATACAGCAACCCCTCGAGTTACGTCAGGGATAGGGACCTACGTGTGTGACTTAGGTCGATTTTGTCGTACCTCGCGGACCAAAAACACATGCCTATCGTAGGTCCGCGTTTCTGACATAGGTCGCGGTTATACCGCTAACGGAGCGCCGCACACATATTTAATGGCATGAGACTGAACAAGCAGACATACTAAGGCCATAAACACGCACAGAACTGCACAATAAATAAAAAATATAATGTCTTACTTTGAGCCGGTGGCCCCGACTGCCAGGCGGACATTTGCGGCGAGCTCCCGGCCGCAGATGGATCCTCCGCGGCATGTCGGCTCGGTGTCTTCGCCTGTGTTAGCTGCTTTGTTAGCTGCTGTCGTTAGCATGTCGGGCGGCGTTGTGGCCGCCGATCGCGGGGCGATCCGCGGCTGCTCCTCCGGACCTGAGACGTCCACAGAGTTGACCGAGTGTTTCCAGCTAATTTATCCGTATGAGGCAACCCTGATCGGGCACACGGAGCCAGCTGACAGTAGACTCTGGAGCTCCATTGACCGCAGTACAGTTGTAAAATGGCAACCGGAAGTGGCGAGCGGAAACCGGAAGTTGCATAATACGATAAATTTCTAATCAAAACGTAAAATTAATATTTATACTTTATTTATAAAGCCATTTAAAACAACCACAGCTGCAACAAAGTGCTATACACATGAAATTAATAACTTTTAAACACACAAAAAAAAAAAAAATATTATTTTTTTTTTTAATCATATTTTTATTAAATATGATAAAATCGTAAGTCTGAGTTGCCGTAGGTCGCAGGTGTCGTACCTCGAGGGTTTCCTGTATATATATATATATATATATATATATATATATATATATATATATATATATATATATATATATATATATATATATATATATATATATATATATATATATATATATATATATATATATATATATATATATATATATATATATATATATATATATATATATATATATATATATATATATATATATATATATATATATATATATATATATATATATATATATATATATATATATATATATATATATATATATATATATATATATATATATATATATATATATATATATATATATATATATATATATATATATATATATATATATATATATATATATATATATATATATATATATATATATATATATATATATATATATATATATATATATATATATATATATATANAAATAAAGTTGAAATTAATAAATCAAGACCCCGACATACACACCCCGTCCCCAAATGTACCGTAAACACCGGTGTATAATACGCTCCGGTGTATAATACGCTTTGGCCAATATTTGGAAATAAATCAGAAAAATCGGTAGATAATACGCTTCGGTGTATAATACGCGCTGCCGTGACAGTCTTTTTTATGGCCACTAGATGGCACCAGGATACACCTCCAGGTACAGTCTGCAGGTAAAGAGACTACAGGGTGCATTAGCGCCCATAGCGGCCGAAACTGGTACTGCACCATTTTTAAGCCAAAATGAAAAACAGCGAATCAGAGCCAAAAATGGGTCTAAAAATATGGGAAAAATCTGTAGATAATACGCTTCGGTGTATAATACGCAGGACATTCAAATGAGCAATAAAAGTGCGTATTATACACCGGTGTTTACGGTACTGTTGGTGAGTGTTGTTCTAAAGCACTGGTTCTTATCCTGGGTTCGATCAAACCCCAGGGGTTCAATGAACGTGTCTCAGGGGTTTGGTGGAGTCTCTGCCCCGGATGTAAAGACACACTTGTGTAAACACCGTTGTGACCGGTGTTGCCAAATAGAGTCCCACCCGCCCAAAGCACTCTCTATCCGCAAAAGTCAGAAGGAAAATCGCGGTGAACCGCCCAATCTGGCAACACACGATTCAGTGCAGTGATGCGGAAATATAACGCGCGCATGAAGTCAATGGCTGTACGTCGTGTGTTTACAAACTACGGTAAATATGTCGGGCAAAAAAAGAAAGTGGTTGGACATGGATTCACTTGTGTCACGGAACGGGATGGGAGTCAGCGTCCTATCTGCATGATATGCAACACGAAGTTGAGCAACTAGTCTGGCGCCGGCAAAACTGAAGGAACACTTCATGAAGATGCACAGACGGAGAATACAAGAACACAACGCCTGCTGAATTCAAGGTGAACGAGCCAGATATGATGTTGTTTCTATGCTAATTTTAGCTTTTTAAGCTAATTCCACATTTAATGCTCTTATTAAAAAAAATGTCATCCTAATTCAGCAAAAATGTGCTCTCTCAACTTCATTCTGGTGATGCTTCTTTCTGCTATTTTAGCTACTTTTCAGCTGAATCTTTTTTCTAATTTTAGATTTTCTTCAGATAATTTCCACATTTTTGTGCTCATTTCTGCTTCTTTCAGCCTAATTGGGCAAATATATTCTTTTTGCTTTCTTCTGCTAATTTAAGCTTATTCTACCTTTTCAGCAACATGTTTTAGTACTCTTTTTCTGGTTTAAGGTCAATTAAAAATTTTGTGGTAATTTCTGACACTTTCAACCTAATAATTACCTTTTTTTGTTAATTTCAAGGTGAAACGAGCCAGATATGATGAAAGGGCCACTCTGCCTGCTCTTGGATTTGTACCTGTTAGCAAACTGATCCTCGCAGCATCGTACGAAGTTGCTTATTTGATCGCAAAGCAGGGTAAGCCACACTCCATTGGTGAATCTCTCATAAAACCAGCTGCATTAAAGATGGCAAATCTGCTACTCGGAACAGCAGCTGAAGATAAATTATCCCAAATTCCTCTTTGATGATTAAAAATTGTACAAAAATATTTTTGGGGGATGAAACTCTTATTGGGCCAGAATAAAGTTGTTGTGAGTTCATGCACTGTGTTGCTTTTGTTCTTTGAGCAAGGTGATGTTGTAGAATTTGGAAAAAAAATCATATTTTATATATTAAAAAAGAGGGGTTCGGTGAGTGGCCATATGAATCTTGAGGGTTCGGTAGCTCAAAAAAGGTTAAGAACCACTGTTCTAACACTGCACCAAAACCATAGATATACGGAAGGATCTGTCTTTGGATATTCCCGGAAATGGACCGCAATGATCCTTAAAAAATCCCAAAATCTGGATACTTATCTTCGGCAGATCCAAAATAAATGTGGCTGTTATTCTTCAAGGGTCTGCCAAAGATAAGTATCCGGATTTTGGGATTTTTAAAGGATCATTGCAGTCCATTTCCGGGAATATCCGGAAATATAAGTATAAGTATATGTGATGGATACGGAGATATACGACATCAGCTCTTACCGTATATCTATGGTTTTAGTGCAGTGAAAGTGTAATTAAAAGGGAAAGAGAAGGAGCAAAGGCTGGCATTATACCAGTTTCCCCTCCACTCCAACTCTAACCCAGGCCCTTATTGTCTAAATGCATAATGTTGAGTGAGCAAAGGAATGGGGGCGAGAGTGATGTCACATGGGCGTAGCCAGAATTTTATGGGGGGCGGTTCGTTTTGAATAAGAAATTGACCAACCCAAACTAATGTGCATGGATAGGTCAATGGATATATTGTTTGCCTTCAGTCCCAAAGTTCATGGGTTCAAGTCCCGCATGGTACAACATTTTTTTTTTAAAAATTCATTCCAGATTAAAAAAGCACAAGAAAACTATTTACAAAACAGCAAGAAATAAAACAATGCATTAAATGAAAGGAATCAGACGAAGAAAATAATCTTATCTGCCCCTTCTCAAACTATTTTTTTTTCAAACACTCTTTTATTGGATAAAAAAAGAAGAATGTGTTAACCACAGGCATATTAACTACTTTTTTTAATCCAATAAAAGACAAATGTAAAATTAGTTGTTTGAATCGAGTGTTTGAAAAAAAATTAGTTTGAGAAGGGGCAGATAAGATTATTTTCTTCTTCTGCTTCTCAAACTAATTTTTTTTTTCAAACACTCTTTTTTCCATTTCCTCTCCGCCTTTCGGCATTGCTACCTGGCAGCTCTGGTCGTGTCATTCAGCCACGGTTCGGCCCTGAGTTTTGGTCTTCTAGGTTTAATAGGCGCCACTTGATCCAAAGCCTTTAAACAAACAGAGTCAAACTGGTTTGTCAGCTCCTCAGTGCTGGAGAGGAACAATGGGGGCTGAATTAACATGACATTGTTGTAAACCTCAGTGAAACGTGCGGCAGTTAAATGGTTAACATTCCTGCCTTTACGTGCAGAAATGCATGTTTTAGGGGTTACATGGGGGATGGTGAACTGAAAATTGACTGGCCTATGATCCGAGAAAACATTGTCCCCTATTTCAAGGTTTGAAACGGTCACATCACATGTTAAAACAAGGTCCAATAAATGTCCACGCTGCTGCGTGGGAGAGTTCACGTGTTGAGTTAAATTAAATGAGTCCAATAAATCTAAAAAGTCCTTAACCATGGGCTTCTCAGGACAACACACATGCAAGTTGAAGTCGCCTGAAATGACGACCCGAGAATATTTAGCTGTAATTTCAGCCAAGAAATCAGAAAACTCGCTGATGAAGTTCTTGGAACGAGGCGGCCGGTAGACAAGAGCACACAAAGTTACAGGTGAATGGCCTAGTTCAAACACAGTCAGCTCAAAGCTAGAGCAGGAGACTGGAATGGACAGTTGTTTACAGTCAAAAGTTGATTTGAATATTGTTAATAATCCACCACCACGACCTGATGGTCGCGGGTCGTTAAAAAACAAACAGTTTGGTGGTATTATTTCCGTCAATGCGCTGGACTCACCCGGCGACATCCACGACTCTGTGATGCAGAAAAAGTCCAAGTCGTGATCTTCAAAGTAATCCCTGAGGATGAACATTTTGTTGCAAACAGATCGGGCTTTGACAACACAGAACTTGATGTTATCCGAGCTAGCAGATGTGCTAGCCGCTGGTAGAGGAGCGCGCGTCCGCGGCTCGCTTCCCACAGAGAGCTGCTCCGGCCGCAGATCCCCGTTGTTTTCCTGGTCCGTGCACGCGGGAGACTGGCGATGAGAATCGAGACCATCAGCTGAAGACAGCGAGGCAGAACGCCGGGCTCTGAGCTTCACCAGCCGGCCAGCTCGAGAGCCGCGTTTCTTCCTCCGAGTCGATCGATTTCTCCGTGCAGGCTGGTGAGAAGAGCGGAGGTAAACGGGCAGCTCGTCTCCGAGCAACGGGGGCAGAGGGGGTCTCCCCGAGGTACGGTCATACTGGCCCGAATCAGCGACATCCGCGGCAGCAAAACGTAAATCCAGAAGCTGCTTCCGATCATAAACCAGCAGTGTACTTATGTCTCCAATGAAGAACGAACAAAACACAAAAATTCCAAACACCCACAGGAGAGGTGGATACGCAGCCATGCTCATGGGCGCCATCTTGGGTGGAGGGGGGAGGCCCACGGACTGTTTGAGCGTTGCATGATGCCTAAA
>JBBPBX010005483.1:24208-40038 GCA_038048925.1 Garcialebias charrua | reverse complement strand
TCTTCTAGCAATGCAGATCCATCTCCCAGTAATCAGTCTTGTTTCTGGGCTGTTGCCCATTGCTTCTTCCCTCTTGCCCTCCCTCCAAAATCTGACTCATTCACTCATTCCCTTTCTCATCCACTCTGCTCTTTGCATTTGGCCACCAGGGAGGTGTGTGGCACTGGTTCAAGCATTATTGATAGAGCATCTGTTTAGACATGGTGCAGGATCTGTGGCATGTGGGCAAGCAGCTGTGGGTTCGAGCAGGGGAGACATTATGTCATATTACATATCTTGAGATCTCTCGTTCACTTGTATTTCTGCCCATTTCACAGACGCACACCCCCACGGAGACTCAAGAAAAACAAACACATGCCTCAACCATTCCCTCTTGAATTACTGTAGTTTCCGTCATCCTTAAATATTTAAACTCGGCCGTGTAACGAGGATGTTTTTAAAAATGTATTGACAATGTTTTAGAAGTTGTTTGATGTCCCTGATGTGAAGCAGCAGTTACCAAAAAAAAAAAATCTGTTTCGGAGTCTGTTTTGGTCCTGGAAGCCTGAGGCAAATATTTTGGCATCGCACTTTTATTGGGGCAGCCAGAACGCCAAAAGAACTCCATCCAGATAATCACCACACGTCTCCTATAGATGGCCAAACTTATCAAAGCTCATGCAGGCTGCTGCCAGTAGATTTCCATCTTGGCAGCTGATAAAACAGGATTTTATGGTATTTTGAACTTTACAGTCTTTTGATGATGTCAGATGATGAGTTTTAGTGACAATGCACCGACAATCTTTTCATCTTTTTTTTAACCTTTTTTTTATCATTACCAGTGGTGAAACATTAGAAGTTTGTTTTGTGATAGTTATACAAAATTTTCATTAAAAACAGATTTTCTGAAAACCTAACATAAGCATCATTGAAGAAAATATAAATAAAATCTGAACGCTTCGCAAACTGAATGTTATGTTTAAAAAATGTAAAACAGATTAAACCTTTAAAACATAAAATAAACCATATATCAGTGTTCACACAAAAACTTTTGTTAATACACATAACATAATCATTCAGTAATTAAAAAACAAACTCAAGGGAGGAGTCAAGTGTTTCAAAATATGGCATAAATTTTAGTTTTTTTGTTGTTGTATTTATGGCATTATGTAGCTTGCAGCTTCACTTGATGTGTAACTTGATCAGTCTTACATCGGGGAAACTAAACAGCCACTGGTCAAAAGGATGGCCCAGCACAGAAGATCAACATCATCAGGTCAGGACTCTGCAGTCTACACTCATCTCCAGGCCAGCGGTCACTCTTTCAGGGATGAAGATGTTCACATCCTTGATAGAGAGGAACGATGGTTTGAGAGAGGAGTAAAGGAGGCCATCTTTGTGAAAAGAAACCGTCCATCATTAAACAGAGGTGGAGGCCTCCGGGTTCAACTGTCCCCCACTTACAATGCTGTTATTGCTAGTATCACTCAGCCCTCTGCGAATAGCAAACAACCATCAGGGTTCTAACAATCAGTGAGGCGATGGTTCTTTTGCATGTGAACAACTAGTTTTGGCTCTCAGCAGCAAGCCAGTTGATCCACTGTGAGAAGGTGCTGCTCATAAGACTGTTTGTTGCAGCTCCTCAGACTGAAGAAGTCTTTTGGATAAGAGATTTCAACAAAGAAGAACCGATCCAGAGGACCTGACTCAACCTTGTTAGATTAAACTTGCAGCTTTTTCAAAAACCCCATAAATGGTTTGTTTAGTCTTCAGTTGCATTAATGCAAAAATGACTAAACTAGCCCAGTTTAAGCAGTATAAGTCTACTTGTTCAAATAAGAAGGTAATTTCCAAAATAAAAAAAACAAAAGCTTTTAGCCAGATATTCACATGTCATTCAAACATCCATCCATTATCTTTTACCCATTTCTTCCATTTTGGGTCACAGGGGTTGCCGGTGCCCATATCCATCAATAACAGTGCGAGGGGCGGTGTACACCCTGGACAGGTCGCAAGTCCATCACAGGGCCTCATAGAGACAAACAACCATTCACTCTCTCACTCACACCTAGGGAAAATTTAGAGTTACCAATCAGCCTAACATGTATGTTTTTGGACTGTGGGAGGAAACCAGAATACCCACAGAAAACCCACGCAGGCACGGAGAGAACATGCTAACGCCACCCAGAAAGGCACCTGGACCGGGATTCGAACCGGGGACCTGCTCGCTGAGAGGCAGCAGCTCTACCAGTTGCGCCACTTTGCTGCCGTCATTCAAACAGAAAATATTAAATGGACTGCATATACTGTATAGAATTATGTCCCCATTGACCATTCAAAGCACATTTACACTACTAAAGTCACATTTAGCTCTTCATATACACACACTCAAACACCAATCACAAAAACAAGGGACACTTTGGGTTTAGTGTCTTGCCCAAGGTCACTTTGATCTGTTGGTTTAAAGAGCAGAGATTGGACCGACAACCTTCCATTTTGCAGTTGGCCAATCTTCCTCCTGATCCACTATTGTACCATTGTTAAAAAAAATACATTCATTACTGGGGTTGTGGTTTAGCCCAAACCATAAACATAATATTTTATCTAAAAATTAATTTTGTATTTAACTTAACCATGAATAAACAAAAGTGGACTTATCACCTACCAAGGTCCCTAAGTGACACATTCACTGCTGTTTAAGTGATGTAAAAGAAATGAAATTCATGAAACCCATCTACAGCTTCTCTATCAGATCAGGAAAGATGAGCCCTACATGTTTCCAAGAACCAACAGAGCACAAGTTCATGGACAGTCATGAGCATACTGGTTACCGTTTTTCTTATTTTGTGGGCCATTTTCTGTATGTACTGACCTCTGGTGATCATTAAATCTCAGAATAAATGAAAGTTTGGAAATGCTGCCACTCAGCTTCTGAGCCATTACAATTTGGCTCCTGTCAAAGTTTGACAACTTTGTTTTTACTTTGCCATTTTTTTCTTGGTTCTGTATTGATGGCAGAATGTTTTCTTATTGTAATTAAATCTATCCTTATAATGCTAAGTGTTATGTTACCAAACTAACACCTGTTTGTCAGGTCACCTGTCAGTACTTGTAGTGTTGTGACTGGTTTAAATGCTTCATATTTTAATGTCCTTATACATTTTCTAAAACCACCTGCATATTTATTCTATTAGTGTCTGTCCACTTTGGTGGTGGTCTGTAAAGAATGGCTAAGTACAGTCAAAGACAATGCCACATGCATATTTTTATTTGTTTTACAATATTTCTCAACAGACACTTTTAAGTGACAAAGCCATAAAAAGCAATGGTGTAAAAATCATGTCAATCTTTATGGCTCCACACTTTTTGTTGTCGTTCCAGGATCCTGGGGCTTTTTTATAATTTGCAACTTTGAGGCTTTCTGTGGCACAATTAGTAGAGTTGTTTCTTCTCAGCAAAAAGGTTATTGGATCGAATCCCAGCCTGGCACCTTTCTGGGTGGAGTTTGCATGTTCTCTCTGTGCATGCATTGCTGGGTTGCAATCACGTGACCCGGAAGTGGCGCGAAATTCAGATGCGGGGCAGGAAGTGATTTTCCCCAGTTCAAAACACAGCAGAATGGATTACAGCAAGTATGCCAAAGCCCTAAATAAACTGGCGAGGACGAGTTTTGGGTTAACCATTTAGGATCAAAAGAAGCTTTAAATGGTTGTCGACTTGTTTCTGCCCGGGTGAGTAGTGAGATGTATTATTTATTTAGTAATTAGCCTATGCTAACTACGCTATCGCTAATGCTAACAACAAGTTTAGTTAGCCCCCTGTTATTTCTATGTGCGTGGATCTACTTAAAAATAATATATTTAGCTTCTGTAAAGCCAAATTCGTGCTGGAGTTGTATGTGTTAACGTTGAGTCATATGCATTTCTACACTGTAGGTCAGAGATCTACAGTAACTCCATTAAAAAGGTAAGTTAATGTACTGAAAATATTATGATTTTTTTTGTTTTGATAATACAGTATCATCAAGGTGATCGTATCTTCTTTGTAACTTCAGATACTAGCTGGTTAAACTCAAGGTGGCCATACATGGGAGCCTCACCAGATGGAGTCGTTTCATGTGACTGTCATGGAGCCAGGGTGTGTGAAATCAAGGTAAAATTTATTTCTCAAAAGGTTTGGACTACTGCACTGCAGACTTAGCTTTTTTAGATTTTTCTACCTGGATTATTGAGCATGCATTAGGGTACTGCACTGCAGACTTTGCGCACCTCACAGTATGAATGTTACAACTATAATTTTTTACTCAAATCTTTGTTGTTTGCATATTTCACAGCATGTAGCCGTAGTTTTGGGGATGGTCTTGCAGTTTGTGGGATGTTGCCTTGTTTCCAGTTAAAAAATGTGTGACCTTTCCATCACCTTTTAAAACTTAGTCCAGATTAATACATTCTTACCTGTGGAACACACCTGGTTGACAGAGACATAAATATAGTCTCATTTTCTAACATTGGTGTTGGATAGTGAAATGAGTGAAACACAATCTTTAAAAACGTATCATATTGAAATGTTTTGGAGACTACCGTATTTATTTTTTATGTCTAAGTTTCATTGTCTTGTCCTTCAGTGCCCACAGAGCAAACAGCATGAAGTCGGTCTGAGGATGTGTGCTGGACAGCCTGGTTTTTGTCTCGTCGTCTCGTCAAGGTTGGAGATTCTGTACAACTGGATAGGAACCATCCTTATTACCATCAGCTCCAGGATCAGATTCACATTGTGGATGTACAATATTGTGATTTTGTAGTATGGAGTGAAAATGATATTTATGTGGAAAGAATTCTGCCAGATGACCAGCTGTGGGAAACAGCAGTTCCCAAAATTCAGCACTATTTTACACATTGCATCCTACCTGAAATCCTGGGACAGAAATCCACACGTGACTAACCAATCTAAGAATCAAGAATGTTATTTGGAGTAGTTGATGAAAGGAGTTTGAAAAGTTTATACAAATTTAAACAGTTGCTCTTTTTTTCCCCAAAAACATTTGTCACTACCATAACATGTTTCAGCTACACCTGTAGCAAGCACTCTGCAGAAGGGTCATGTGATGTTGTTACATGTCATGACAGCTGTTTTTTATTTACAATAATCTTAATTGAAAAGTTAAGTATGTTAAATCAAATGATATATTTAAATCAATATGAGATTAGCTTGTGAATTTCAAAGGTGTTCTAATATGTTAAATAACAGCACATACAAATGTCATATGTCACAAATGTTGCAAAATGAGTCTACTTCAGAAAAATGTTTTTATTTCAATAGCAAAACTCATGTCATTTTAACTGACCAATATTCACAAAGATTGGTTATGGAGTTCATTGAATAAATTAAAAATATTCAACCTTATTGGGTAAATTTTTTTTTTGTCTTCATGAACAATTAACATGTACAAATATGGTCTGTAACAGTATTAGTGATTTAATTTACTTTTGATTTACTTTAAATGATAAATACATGTATAATCATTTAAACTTAAAATATTTATATAAATATAGTTGATTGAATTACTTGTCGCTCAGGCCACTATTAAGAATTGTAATCTTTCATGGAGAACATGAATCGTTCTAAAACAAATTCGAGACACAGTGGCTTTTGACACATTAAATCTATAGGCAAGGTCTTGAAGCTGCAGATGTAATCTGAGATGCATAAGTATCATAATAAATTGCTCAAATTTGGAGAGTGCTGACAGTGATGACATGCTGATGTATAAGGTTCACAGAGCTGAAAAATTTGCATCAAAACTAAAAAGTTGGGCAGTCCCGTATAAAACTTTGTTTTATCGTTGTTCTGGAAGGTTTCAGGAGTAAATTTAGTCACTGAGACTTTTTCCTTAAGGTCGCAGATCTCAGTTGTGTAGCCTTTCACTGCATCCTCCAGCTTTGTGAGGTCAACCATGCTTAGATCCGTCTGGCATTCTGCATCTGCAAATATTTAATTATTAAAAATTACGTTCAGAAATTCTATAAATAAATAAATAGTATTTTTATTTATTATTATTTTACCTTTGAATCGTTCGTTTTCAGGGGCTGGTAAGCTTTCTTCACAGAGCTCATCTTCCAGACTGTTGGCCTCCTCAGTGCAGAGAAGCTTCCAGGCCTTAGCTCTTTCCCTGCGCCGGAGGGATGCTTCTGTTTGTGGCCACTCGTTACTTCTTTGGTACCCCAGGTTAACAGTGGGGGCCCAGTCTTGGGAATGTACATCACCTGCTGCACTCGGACAACCTAAATATAAGACACCACTTTAAAGTAAAACACGTAAATGCCTTTCCTAGCACTAAGCTAACCGCTAACAACATTAGCATTCTAATCGGATTTTTTCTGGGAACAACCAAGTGTTGAACCACTACACAAGCTAGGGCATAACATATCTTACCTGTCTTTCTAGTTACTGTCCAATAAAATATCTGAAAATATGATTTAAACGATACGACCCTTACCTGTTACAAAGTGGTCGCTGCAGACTCTCGTCAGTTTCTGCACCTCCTGTTTTTAGCCGTAGGTTGTAATCCACGTTTGTCGTCTTTTTTCTGTAAGTTTTTTTAAATTAATCCCCTTGTAGCATACTACTTTCGGAACACGAAAATAACTTTTATCTATCTCTCGATTAGAGCGGTTGCAACAACCGTAAACGGCACAGAATTTAGGCATGTTGATGCTGAATCAGCAACAGAAGGAAACGGCTGCGTTTACTTCTTGCCCCGCATCTGCATTCTGTGACGTCACTGCTACGTCATCTGAAACCCAGCAATAGGTTTTCTCCAGTTTCCTCCCATAGACCAAAAACATGCATGTTAGGCTGATTGGTAACTCTAAATTGTCCCTAGATGTGAGTGAGAGTGAATGGTTGTCTTGTTTGTCTGTGTCCCTGTGATGGACTGGAGACTTGTCCAGGGTGTCCCCCACTAGCGACCCCCACAATGGATGGATGGCTTTTCCTATTAAATGAAAATGATAAGCTTCACAAATATAATTCACCCTGTCCACCGTGGTGTAATCCACCACGTTCTCTTGAAAGTCTTGCCAAGACTCCAATATTTTTGGGTTGATTTATTACATCGTGGCGGGGTCATCAAGAAGTGGAAATGAGCCTTAAGCCCCCCCCCATAGCTCTGCGTTCGGCCGTATGCCGCTCTACGCACGCGTTCTGTGCGTGCGCGTTCACCCGCACAGCTCTGCGTTCGTTCTCGCATTCATTCTCGCGTTTTCGCTCCAAATTATTGACGTTATTTGAGCAGCCACAGCGCAGAGCGTTCGCTGATTGGTCATTTGCTGACACGCCTACTGAATTGATTGACCGGTCGGGGGGAGAAAAAAAAGGCGAGCCGGCAGCTTCACACAGCTTCAGCTGCAGCGGTGTTCTGTGTTTATATCTTATTAAAAAGTTCTAAAAAAACAAACAAAAACAGGGAGCGCTGGTCCTGCAGTCCACCAGAAAATCTGCAGAACCTCGCGCAGCCACCTTGGACCCGAGTTTAATTCGCTTGTGACAAATTAATTAATTTCCTCATCATTTCAGTCATGGAGTCAGCGGAGGAGGAAGCGATCACTTGACTTTTGGCAACAAAAAAAGAAAAGGCCAGATCAGGGATGAAAAAGGGGAATTTAATACATTTGTGTCACATACAAAACAGTCCGGCGCCGGGCAGTTTATTGTGAGACAACGCGTTTGCGTTCGCAGTCGTAAAATTTGAGCTTGGCGCGTACATGGTACGCTTGTGCCTCTGCGCACGGATGGCGTAGAGTGGCGTACGGCCGAACGCAGAGCTATGAAGGGGCCTTTACTAAAAAACAACAATTTGGATGTGCTCTGTGACAACTATTTACATCAGCCTAAAGGTGACTCCTCCACAACAACCTGTACCTTTCAAACAATGGCTCAGAAAGGTACAGCAGTCCATTCCTGAAAGGCTAAAGTTAAAACTGCGTATGACTTCAGCTGCACAAATTCAGTTTTGTACAATTTCAAATACTTTAAATATCCTAATATTTATATTCATAACACACACACATTAAATGTAAAAGCCTTTGTTGAGACAGTAAAGTTAGACTAGCTGTAAAGTTTATTTTAGCATAAAGAGTTGGGTGGTTTTACAGCTCATTGAAACATGATAAATATTGGCTACATAAATTCAAATAAGTTTGAAAACCATGTGTCGTGTTTTTAGGAGAAAATATCTGTAGCTAATAGGGGTGTAACGGTACAGGTGGGTGTATTGAACGTTTCGGTTTGGTCCACGTGCGTACCGTTTCAGTTTTTTCACTCATTAAATTTTACTAACGAGAAATCTCTCGCATAATCATTATGCACCGCGGAACTAAAGTTCCTACGTGTGTTTCAGCACGGCACTCTTATCTTGCAGCACGTAGCATTAGCAGCCTAGCTTCTTGTTGCTGTCTCCTGTTTGGGAACATTATGGCTTTCTTGTTGAACGACAAGTGAATAAATCCAAAGCTGTGTGTCGACGTTGTTTCACTGAGATTGGATCTGCAGCAGCAACACGTCTAACTTGTTAACGCCCTTGAAACGACATCATCCGAATGTAAACGTCTCTTTCAGCAGCTTGGTACGGTACAAAGACCGATAGCAGCATTAAACAACCTTTAAAGGTTCAGTCTGCAGTTTCTGTAGAACATCAGCACTTAGAAAAAATTTCAACAAGCAAAGCATTCTGATCCCTCCCCCTCAGAGCCATATATGGCTCTGCCCCCTTGTGGTCTGTTGAAATTTGAATTCAAGCTCTGTTTTTATTGGCTGATTCAAATTCAAGCTCGGTTTTTATTGGCTGGTTACAAACTTTGTTTTTATTGGCTGGAAAATGGCGGGTCACTTTTTCTTTTTAGAAATGCTTATTTACCACCTGGAGAAGCAAGGGGACAATATTTTTTTTTAGTTTTTTCAGAGATTACCTCTCTAACATCAATCTAGTGACAGAGTGAAGAAATATGTTAAAATATATATTGTTTGAAAAGTTACAGACTACATTACAATCTTACATACCCCAGCTTTAAGCTCAGAAAAACCTTGTGCTATAAAGTCAGTGACTTTATAGCACAAGGTTTTTCTGAGTTTAACCGGTTCAAATGATCAAATCTGCTGGATTTAAAAATTATTTCGCCATTTGCCCTCTTCAAAATGGCGGCCGCAAATGGTGAAATACTTTTTTAAATCCAGCAGATTTGACCAATAGAACCGGTTAAGCTCAGAAAAACCTTGTGCTATAAAGTCAGCTAAGAAATATATTTTTCTCAGCAAAGAAATAATTGTTTTTACCGTGTTTTCATGGAAAGTCCTTATCTTCTGTGGCCGTCGCGGCCGCCATTTTGAAGAGGGCAAACGGCGAAATACTTTTTAAAATCCAGACGTGTCGCGTAGGCCGCTGAGAAACATCCATAAGTTCACCCTCCATGTTAAAAACTCTTCGTCTGACTCTTCGAAAACAAGCAATAAGGCTGCAGAGTAACACACTGGCTGCTAACTGAGAGCGCTCGCTCTAGCAAAGAGACTGAGGGGACGCTTTTTTGTCACGGACCACATCCGACGCTGACAGGATATGGTCTGTTAGCAGTCGTCCGGGCCCGTAAATAAGTTTTTTTCGTTTTTACTGATAGATAATTAGTTATTAACGGTACTGCATTTTAAATAAAAATAGCGCAAATCCGCTTATGAATTATAAAAGTTAGTCAAACCGCTGTAACGCTGAATAATTGTTTAGGTCTGCTGTAAGCGGATTAGCGCTCCCTAGCGGTCTGGCGCCCAGCTTTGGTGGCTGCACAATCATATGTGAGCAGAGTGAACACGAGAGGGCTCAGCACACATCCTTGTGGAGAGCCAGTGCTGAGGGTTATGGTGGAGGAGGAGAAGTTATGGATCCTCACTGAATGAGGTCTGTTTGTTAAAAAGTCCAGTACCCAGTTACAAATGGAGGGGCTATGTCCTAGTGTGGATAGTTTGTCCATCAGAGTTTGGGGGATCATGGTGTTGAAGGCAGATGTGAAGTCCACAAAGAGCATACGGACGTTAGGGCTGGACGATATGGCCAAAATTTTTATCACGATATAGTTCTTAATTTCGGTCGATATCGATATAATTCGATATCGATATAAACAATATAAAAGCCTAAAAAAACCTATAAACTATACAAATAAATTGATGTTCACCTTGTATTTGTATTTAGTCTCCAAAAAGATGGAAATCACCATCAAATAAACATAAAATTCTCAACCCAATAATTCTGTCGGGTCAGAATAAAAATAACAAAATCAATTACATTATTGTATAAAGTAAAATAGTTTTTGAATGACAAAGTTTTGAATATATTGTATAATGTAATGATTGTTCCATATTTAATCTGTTGTATTGAAGTTTGGGGAAAAGCATGCAAAACTTTTACAAATCCTATTTTTATTTTACTAAAAAGAGCTGTAAGAATTATTATTAGGAAGTGCTATGGTCACCCAACAAATATATTATTTCATCAATTGAAATTATTAAAATGTTATGATTTGGTTGAACATAGTATTTTACAAGTCATATATAAAACTAAAAAAAATATTACCCCCAAATATTCAATTACATTTTGTTAAAAAAGTTATTAAACCCTGAAGGGAATGTAAATGTTTGTAAAATCTTCATTTAGAACTAGTGTGAAGGAGCTGAGTTGTAAATCAGGAAACAGGATTGTGTTGACTTGATATCATCATAAACATTTATAAAACTATTTATATGTTTTAAAAGATGATTAAATCAAAGTTGTTGGGAAGGTGTGGTGCAGGTGAAGTGAAGGGTTGTTTGTAGTTATTTTGTATTTTTTAAACAAGGGGCAGATATTATAACACTATTTTCGTCTTTCTGCACCTTTTCATTCAGTGTTTTTCTTTCTTTTTATTCTGATGAATCTGTTTTATTTTCAATAAAAAACATGTCGCGCTGGGGCTGTTTGTTTACGTCGTAGTTTCAGGGAAACGTTGGCTCAAACTTTATTCTTCATCTTCTGACTCTCATCATATTCTATCGAGTGGAAACTCTTCAGATTAAACAAGTAGATGTTTCCACAGCTAGTTAGAACGACTCTGTCACGTTTTGAAAAATAAACAAACCGAGGACTCGCTGCAGATGAGACCTGCAGTTTAACAAAACCGAACTACGTCCACACCGACGAATTAGTCTTTCCTCTCATCAGTGATGTCGTCTGCTTTCTCTTCGCTTGTGAAACTTTGTTCAGTCACATTCTGACGGTCATGAGCACTCGTTTGACTCGTTTTGAAGCGAAAACAACGCGCTTTGGAGACTAGCTTAGCTTTTAGCCTGCTACCGCTAACGCCTGCTGCTGGAGTGAGCGCTGCGTAACAACGACGTCACCACGCACGTTTTGTGTCACAGCTTTTTCTGTCCGGGCGCGTTGTTGAAGCAGCCGCTCCAACCCGAACAGAAAGAGAAAAACGTCAGTGAAAAGTTGTAAAATCCTATCGAAATATCGAAAATATGCTTAAACTTCATATCATCGTTATTGAATAAAAGTATATCGCGATATTTATCGTTATTGAATTATCGTCCAGCACTAACGGACGTATGAGTCCTTCTGTTCTAGGTGGGTGAGAGCAGTGTGGACCACGGAGGAGATGGCATCCTCTGTTGATCGGTTCTCACGGTACGCATATTGATGAGGGTCCTCGTTGATGTCGATGGTTGTTTTGATGTGGGTCATGACCAGTTTTTCAAAGCATTTCGCCACTATCGGGGTGAGGGCCACTGGCCTATAGCCATTCAGACCAGTCACTGTGGAGCTTTTTGGGACTGGGATGATGGTGGCGGTCTTCAGGCAGGTGGGATCTGTCTCCAGGGCAAGTGAGGTGTTAAAGCTGTCGGTCAGCACATCACAGAGCTGATCGGCACATTCTTTCAACACTTTCCCGGGGATGTTGTCTGGGCCGGTTGCTTTGTGAGGGTTGATCCTCCTGAGACTACTCCTCACTTCTGTTGCGGTCACACTGAGATGCTCTTCATGTGGTGGTGAGGTGAGTCTGGTGCTAGGTGGTCTGTTTGGGTCCTCAAAGCATGCATAAAACTTGTTGAGGGCATCAGGCAGAGATGGATCTTTGGGGCATTGTTCACTCTTTCCTTTATAGTATGTTGTGCACTTGATGCCCCTCCACATGCTCAGTGGGTCTTGTGAGGTGAACTAACCCTCAATCCTCTGTGCATATTTGGCTTTGGCCCTCTTAATGCCAGCAAACAGCTCTATCCTTGTTTTTCTCAGCTTTTCTGAGTCACCAGGCTTGAAGGCAGTGTTCCTGGCTGCCAGCAGGGTGTGAACTTCTGCATTCAACCAAGGTTTTTTGTTTGGGTAGCTTTTAACATGTTTTTTGATGGTGATGCTTTCAGAGTGTGTACTGATATACCCAAGTACTGATGAAGTGTATTGTTCAAGATCAACCAATCCTCTGTTTTCAGCAGCTCCTCTGAAAACATTCCTGTCTGTTTTTTCAAAACAGTCTCTCAGCATGGGGACACTGTACTGGTCTGGAGCGTCTCAGCGGTGGGGGTAGAGCTGGAACTATTAATATGGATATGTGATCAGAAGATCCTAGGTGGGGGCGGGACTTGGCTTTGTAAGCACCCTTCACGTTAATGTAAACAAGATCCAGGGTGTTACATTCACGGGTTGCTATGGTAACGTGTTGATTGAAGTTTAGAAGATATGTTGGCCTCATCAAACAAACCAAGCCTTGAATAACAGCATGTTAGACTAGCTTATCGTTAACTTTACTAAATGCATTTTATATTATTTTGTATTTTATATTCTTTATGTAGTTTATATTTCAATTTGTTACTGCTAATGTTTGAACTGTGTTTGTTTGTTAAGTGTCCTTGGGTGTCTTGAAAGGCACTTTTAAATAAAATGATTATTATTATTATTATTATTATTATTATGTATTTTCTTCACTAAACAGAGACCAACTTCATTACCATTTTAGGTTTCTTTGTGAGTTTGAATGCTTTTTTTCTGTCTGACTAAAAGTACAGCTCGTCTCATAGTTTTATTTAACACAAACATTAAGTCACTACAGAAATATTTTCAACTTGTACCTCTGAGGTGGAGGACACTGAGTCCATGTGGGCCATGTTCCACACATCAATTGTTGGCATACCCGTATTCACCGGAGGAAAATATGCACCGGTGTTTAATCCACTTTGTCCAATTATTAACAATAAACAAGAAAAAAACGTAAACAATACGCCTCGGTGTTTAATACGCGTCATCACCACGCGACGCGTCAGCGCCTCATTTGCCCTAATCAAGATGGCGGCGACAGAAGCAAGCGAGTACGAAGATCTTCACAAGGAAACACGGTAAAACAATTATTTCTTTGCGAGAAAAAATATATTTCTTAGCTGACTTCATAGCAGACGTGCTTCTGAGCTTAACGAAATGTTCAAATCAGCTGGATTTAAAAAAAAAAGTTCGCCGAATTTTAGGCAGGCGCCAGGCGGGTCAAACCGGACGCTTTCTTTCTTTAAATTTAGCTAAATAAACGCTTAAAAAATATATTTCTTAGCTGACTTAATAGTAGACGTACTCCTGAGTTTAACGAAATGTTCAAATCAGCTGGATTTAAAAAAAAAGTTCGCTGATTTTTATGCAGGCGCCAGGCGGGTCAAACCGGACGCTTTGTTTCTTTAAATTTAGCTAAATAAACGCTTAAAAATATATTTCTTACCTCACTATAGCAGACGGGCTCCTGAGCTGAACCAAATGTGAAATCAGCTGGATTTAAAAATCCGCGGTGTGGTTTATGAGTGGTATCTTGCAAACAAAAACAGCTACATCCACAGCAGGGAGCGGGCAGCGACAGAGTCATCAGTCCGACCAAAGGAGGCTTTTTTCGGACACATGCAAGTAGAAACTTCTGGAAGTGGCCCCTCTTCCTCTTCACTCTCTGAGTCCTCTGCTGGCTGCTGCCTACAGCGCCCGTATAGCGGCCGAAACTGGTACTGCACCATTTTTGCCAAAAATGAAAAACGAAGAATCAGAGCAAAAAATGGGTCTAAAAATATGGGGGGAAAATCCATAAATAATACTCTTCGGTGTTTAATACGTTGGACATTCAAATGAGCAAAAATACAGCGTATAATACAACGTTTTTTACGGTAGTTGCCTTGAGCTGTGGATGAAAGGTTGTTGGTACTTCTTGTGGTGGCCATCCTTGGACACCACAGGTTAGGGAGGCTGTCAAGTTGAAGAAGGAGTCCTATAAGGCCTTGCTGGCTGGTGGAACTCTGGAGAAACCTGAGGATTACCAAAGTCCACAGCCTTGGCTGTTGCTCAGGCAAATGTTCAGATGTGGGAGCTATTTGGTGAGACCTTGGATAGAGACTCTTGGTCAGTTCCAAGGAGATTCTGGCTAACCATCAGGTAGCTGAGGAGGGGAAAGCAACACATTACTAACACAGTTTTCAGTGAAGGTGGTGTGCTGTTAACCTCAACCAGTGATAATAATAATAATAATAATAATAATAATAATAATAATGAATTCAATTTATACCGCACTTTTCATTAATAAAAATCGCAAAGTGCTACAACAAATAAAACGTGATAAAATCAAGTAAAATCAATAATAATATCAACTAAGATTAAAGACAGAATCATGTGGAGGCAGAATAGGCCTGCTTAAAATAAATAAATAAATAAATAAACAAGTGATAAAATCAAGTAAAATCAATAATAATATCAACCAAGATCAAAGATAAAATCATGTGGAGGCAGAATAGGCTTGCTTAAAAAGAAAAGTCTTTAAGCCGTTTTTGAAGTCAACCAGTGACTGTGGAGCTCTCAGGTAGTCAGGGAGGGAGTTCCATAGGCGGGGGGCAGCCACACAGAATGCCCGGTCTCCCATGGTCCTTAATTTGGTTCGTGGAATGTGAAGTAGATTACTGTTCTGTGATCGTAGAGACCGGGTGGATGAATATGGTGCAAGAATGTCCTTTAGATAATCTGGTGAAGTTCCGTGTAAGCATTGGTGTGTAATGAGAGCAGTTTTGTACTGAATTCTGTAGGTGACAGGAAGCCAATGGAGGTTATGGAGAATGGGTGTAATATGTTCAAATTTACGAGCTCTCAATAAAATCCTTGCTGCACTGTTTTGAATATATTGAAGTTTCTGAAGATTTTTGCCAGGGATTCCAATAAACAGGGAGTTGCAGTAGTCGAGCCTGGAGGAGACAAAGGCATGGATGAGTTTCTCATAGGGCTGGACGATATGGCCAAAATTTATCACGATATAGTTCTTAATTTCGGTCGATAACGATATAATTCGATATCGATATAAACAATATAAAAGCCTAAAAAAAAACTATAAACTATACAAATAAATTAATGTTCTCCTTGTATTTGTATTTAGCCTCCAAAAAGATGGAAATCACCATCAAATAAACATAAACTTCTCAACCCAATAATTCTCAGTCGGGTCATCTGGACACTTTCTTTTTTATAGAAACGTTTCACCCTCCATCCTCCATCCAGTTTCTATAAAAAAGAAACTGTCCAGATGACCCGACTGAAAATTATTGGATTTGGTACGTGGATTATTGAGCATGAACTTTCTTGCCATAAAATTCTCAACTGTGTCAATATTAATAGTTTTAACTTTAAACATCTTTAAAATTTACAGCATTGAAATTCATAGTTAATTAAATAAAACTTTTGGGTGTTGTTATTTATAAGAATATATATATATATATATATATATATTTTCCCTCTCTTTTGTTTTCTATTGTTTATTGTTTGTTTGTTT